>OZ059902.1:4072776-4317776 GCA_964057215.1 Oscheius myriophilus | reverse complement strand
CCAATATTCATATTTCAGTAGTCTAATGAGGTATCAATGCATTCACGAATATTAGCATTTCATGGGATTGTAAATTGTCTGCGTTGGCATACTCCCATCCGGTCGTCTTGTAAGTGAGTTCCGCCATTGAAGCTGAACCTTCTGGTCTTTCAGTGTTTCGCCAGCACCGTCTCCGGGGCCATCCTCCTTAGGGCCCCGCCCATTGCTGTTGTCGTCATGGGATGAAGTAAGTCACTTTTGAGAGATTATATCATTTATGGTATTTTTCCAATGGACAAATGCTGGCTAAAGGTTTTTGGACCCATTGGGTCCCGCCGCGATAGGCTGGATTTGTTAATAAAACGGGTATCGTACCTTGGCAATTTGCCACACAACGCGCCGAGAGCGGCAGTTTTTCCTCAAAGGACTGTCTGAGGATATCCCGGACGGAATATTTTTCAAATTCTTGGAAGCCTGCCAAACGACAACTTCGCTCTAATCGTACTTTGTGTAATAAGAATCTCGCAACGATCACTCAAAAACATTTAAGTTTGCAACTAACACGCAGCAGATTTCCCAAAATCGTTGCGGGACCCACACAGTTTTTAGTGGACATGGCCGGACAGTAAACTTTCCGTCTCTCTTTCTCGTCGGATTTTAGGTGGAAAAAATCGTTAACGGTTTTAAAAAATTGATTAGTGGGCGTATATTTCATAGCAATTCTTTCAGTTGCTAGAAAAATTTCTCCACGGAGATATAGACCATGGAAAACTACCTTTGCGTCGTTCTCGATAATTAGGAATTTTCATGGTATGAAATAATTGCTGTGAATTCTCCATGTATACAGCTATTAAAATGTGAAGAACAAGCTGAAAAAAGTTTTCTAGTATTCGTAAAAGAGAGACGGAAAGTTTTAATTGAAACTGTCCAGACAGTCCTTTAAGCTGCCGGCCGTTTGGTTTCGGCGGCTCGTTGTGGCCAGGACATTTTTCTTTTTCTTTTTAATTTCTCATGCATTTTTATTTTTTTTTTTTATTGATTTTATGTTTTAAATTTAGTAAAAATTATTTATGTGTAATTTGAAGATGAAAATCTGCTTGTAGATGGAAATAGCCCCCCATTTTAGAGCTTTCTTTAACGAAGTGTGTATTTTTTCGGTGTTTATCCCTTTGCGAGTTTCTAACTTCTCAGATCACCAAATTTTCAGGTTAGCTGCCTAAAATACGATGGAAAGAAACCTCCCAACTGGGTCAGAGCCCGTCCGCCGTCGTCTTCACCGCTTTTTCCCCAGGTAAATTTATCCCTGTGTCTGTTAAGTGTTTTTATTTTTTTTTTCAATTGTAGAGAAATGTTGTGGGGTGGACGCCCTGCCTTGAAATTTGATGTAAAATCGTTTAAAAACCCGTCAGAACGGTTTTCAACCTTTTTTCGCACAAAAATGCCGTGATTTTGCACTAAAATGGAAACATTTTGGGTGAGCTACTTCAAATCACGTGTTCAACTATATCAATTGCGCAAACGAAACTAGCTATTACTTTTTTCGCGTGAGTTATGAGAAAATCCAGGAAAATGGGGACTATCAGGCGTTATCCGGTGAGCTTCTTTTTAAATTTCCCCCGTGGTCTCCGCATCTTCATTGATTTTCTTTCAGAATTCATACGAAATAACCCGAAAAAGTAAAACTTAGTTTTGTTAACGTAATGTAAATAGTGAAACACGTAAACTGATGTAGTCATTCCGGGATATTTCCATTTTACTGCGAAATTACGGCATTTTTCCGCAAAAAAATAAAATTTTGCTTTGGTGACTAAGCTATCCCAATGGTCGCTTATATTGCGACTTGGAAAGATATAAAATCCTTTACTTTTCGTTTAAAAAAATAAATACATGCAATTTCGGCGTTCACCCCGATCAGAATACTGAACCCCTGCCCCTTACCCCATTCCCTGTCGAAAAATCTTTCGCAATTGCCGTGAAATACTAGTGTTGTTTTACTGTATATTATGCATTGTTCGTTGTATTATTGTCATGTGTTTTATTAATAAATTTATTATTTTTACACGAGAAAAGCAACGAATTTGCTACACCAGAAGCTGAAACCCGTTAGTTGAGGGGACTCTTGGTTTCAGGTGATGTCTACGCATTGAATACAAAAATTTGGTTCAGTTACAAATTATTTAGCAGAGAAACGTGCCATTTCTTTTATGTTTGTAATGCTCGTCCATTTTCTCTTGCTCGGCCAAGTCGCAACGTTAATAAGCGGTCAGTGCGGCGACAGCAATTATGACCTCATAGCGCACTGGTTAACGTGTCCGTTTTTATGCGACAGGCGCAGGGATCGACTCCCGGCGGCGCCGAAATGCTTTGCTCATACGGTAGCCCAAAATTTGTCTGTCGATTAAGATTTGTCCCCTGGAAACCAACCATACCAACTAAACCTCTAAAAACGGCTTCAAAATATTGGAAAGTTGTAACGACGGAGTCTCTCAAACTGTGATTTCACCCAAGCTTACAGTTTGTTTCCAGCGGACCAATAGCAGCTAAAGGTTTTTGGATCCATTGGGTCCCGCCGCGACAGACAACTATGGGGCTTCCGTAGAGAGGCAAACCTTAGCTTGGTTGGGACTTAAAGGATACGATGGGGGATGGTGTGTTTAGGCCCTGTAAACAGCGAAAAAAGCGAAAAATTGAAAATGCATAATTATTAAAAAACGAAGATATGCACATAGTTACTCATCGGGGGAAATTTTCTGTTTGTCTCAGATGAAGAGGGATTGACGGTGGAGCAGAAGGCCGTAAAAAGGGGCGTCGCTTTACGAAGAATCGCGGAAAATTGTAAGTTTAACCTGAAGGCCACGAAAATGGCAAGGGACTTTTGAATCAAAAACGTGGAAGTCCCTTGCATGTTTCGGTCACAATGTGCCTCAAGATCAGATAGAAAGTGTTTCAGGATCCAAGAACGGACTTACTAAGAGACGGAGGAACAAGTGGGTTGACCTCGTGCGAGACAGAAGTGAGAATAATCTCGTTTCTCAATATAAAGCTTGTTTTCAGGAAGCGAAGGAGCGCTCCCGTCTATGAAGGGATACAAGATAGACGAGGTCATCTTGAAAAAAACCAATCCACCCAAAGGGAGGTCCATCTCCAGAGGACCCGCTAATTCAGCTGGTGTGTTGTGTCAATTTCACTCGAAGTATTAAGAGTTTTTCAGCTCCATATCAATACTACCAATCTCCAGATAAGAAGGATCAGGAGAAGACGGAGACAAATGAGGAGAGGGAGGAGAGGAATACCGGAGGACAGGCCGAGGAGGTTGAAGGAGCTGAGGAGCACCCACCACGCGTGCAAAAAACGCATCCTGGCAGGCGTACGTTTTTTTTTTAGTATTTTGCAGGGGGCATATAAAACACTAATCCTTGCCTCGAACTTCGCGCATGTCAGGATCCTAAAAGAAGCCCTATTTGAGTTTTAATTGACTCGGGAATGTTCCCAAGGGTCCCCCAGAAAATCGGGGTGGGACCCCAGTCATTCGATAGAGAATTCAATTCGGAGTAGGCCTGTGAAGTTCAGTGTTTCGGAGTTTTGCTTAACAGAGCTGGCTTTCGAGTACCGATCGATTTTGTGAGGGCCGATCCCGAGCAGCAGCGAATAGCTGACATAAACGCCCGCGCTCGGCAAATGCAGCCGTGTCACAGCGGCGCAGCGGTAGCGTGCTTGTTTGATAGGAAAAAGGCCTCTGGTTTGATACCTTTATGTTTTCGTAATTCCGATTTTTTGTATTATTTACACAAGGCTTTTTTGGAGAAAACATTCGAAATCGTATTGTAAAAAAAATTGTAAAAAAATCTTTTTGATGTAGTTTTTTGGTGACAGTTTTTTTTCTTTTTTTTAGTGGTTAAAAATTACACATTACCAGTACGATTTACAAAAAAAGCAAAATTACGAAAACATTGAAGGTTTTTGCGTCAGGATCGCTGCTCGGGATCGGCGCTCCCAAAATCGATCCATACTCGAAAGTCAGCACCAATTCTCTATCGAATGGCTAGGGTCCCACCCCGATTGGCTGGGGAAACCTTGGGAACATTCCCTAGTGAGATAATTTATGTATATTGAGAAAACAAAAAAAAAATCAGCCATGGGGATTAGAACCCGTGACCTTTCGCTTATCAGTCCGCGCTCCTCACTGTTGCGTCTGGAATTGGAAACCGCGGTGTCCTTTTCTAGCGGGGGCAGGGTTGGCAGCTATTTACAAAACTTCCAACACGGTACTTTGTGGTAACTTTTGAAGGAAGCGTCAAAGATTGATGTACTCGATAGACTTAAGACCCCTGCGTGCCAGAGTTTTCGTGTTGTAATTAAAAAGAGAAAGTTTGTTTGCAGTTACAACGAAAAAGGGATATAAATGTTCTATAAATACGATCTGTGTAATGTAGAAATTGTATGAAATGAATTTTGCGGAAACAGTTTTGCAAATAGAGTTGTTGCAAAACTGTTTCCGCAAAATTCAGGAAAAGTGGAATTCTAGCAGAAATACGTGTATTTCTAGGCCTGGCCTACAATCTCGCTTGCCAGTTTTTGAGGAACAAGTACATTCCTCGGACAGTGATAGCCAGTAACCAGTATCCACCTTCAATGGGGGGCCTCACAGCCTCCACCAACATCTACGACAATTACCTCAATTTTAATACAATTAACACCAGTTTCGAAAGACATAAGTTTCGAAAAGATTAAAAGTGCTTTATGCAAACTTTTAGGAGCCGTCGAATGAGCCACCCTTTGTTATTCAAATCTCAGGCCCCAACAACAAAAAATACAAGATAGATCCTACAGAATTCTACAAGAAAATTTGGTAGTTACTGACTCAAAATCAATAATTTGTGCTTTCAAGTCCTCGTTATCTGACTCTGCCTGCTGACGCCACAATGGAGATGATCTTCACCACCGCTGTGGCTCTTTCCCTTTGTACAACTTGTACGGGTTGTAATGTCTCAATTTGTAACTTGCTCAACTTTGGCTCAAGAAAACAGTGTATTTCTAGGTTTATGTTACAACCTAGGATGTCAGTATTTCCGAAATACCTTCATCCCCAAGACCCTCTTGCAACGCGAAGACTATCCTCCACAAATGGGAGGCCTTACTGGATCTACGAATATCAAAAATATATAATATTCGATACTGTCTACGCAAACTTCCAAAGGCACACAGTGAGCTTCGGATAGATTAAAACGCTTTATGCATATTTTTAGCACCCGTCTGACAGTATCTGGAGGGAAACAAGACCGAGTGTGTGGAGATTCAAAGGAAGACAGGGTCGAAGCGAGGAGCTCTGACCTGCTTCATCTACGAGGAGAAGAAAGGGCATTCCCATGAGACAGAAGGCAATAAGATCTTCGGCTACTACATCTGATCGAATCTGTGGATAATGACAAAAAGGCCAATAAAATTTTCTTACTAAATTGGGAACGGGGGATACCTGTGGTGTCCCACAACTTTGGCACATTTGGTGATTACTATTTGGAAAGATGCTTTTTTTGGGAGAGAGAGAGATGTGAGAGAGAAAGAGAGAGGAGAAAGAGAGAGAGATCACATAGAGATAGAGAGAGATAAATAGAGATAGAGAGATAAATAGAGACAGAGAGAGAGAGATAAAAAGGAGAAAGAAAAATGAGATGTTAGCAATGACCTGTTAGGATATAAAAAGTTATAAGTTAAATACGATAAATCCACCGTTTCGCCCCCAAGCATCTGACGGTGAAAGAATCAATATAAAGAGTGAGCGGGGCATGGTTAAATTGAAAGGTAAATTCTTCATCAGAAAAGCCTCACTCTAGTTACTACATATAGGAGAAAAGAAAGAAACATAAATAGAACTTAGATATTATGAAGTTTAACAGAGGGAATTGAGAAATACAAGTAATAACACATGAGATAGCAGAAATAAGAGGAATGACCTGTGGGACGGCGTTTTATAGGGAATGGGTGCAAAATGATATCGATTACGCGACCTTTGCGTTCACGAGTCCGTTTGACCCCGATAATTACTTGGTAGGGCATTTGATCGACGTAGATAAACGAATGGATTTGCAAACTATTCCGTTGGATATTTAATTTTTAAGGCTTCTTATTAAACTTTTAACTGAATCCAAAGTTTTATAGTTATATTTAGCTCGAATTTAATACTTTAAATAAATGTACATCCACAAATTCGTTTCCATAACCGTTATTAACGACATTTTTATATAGCATTTTAACTCTGTTTTCAAAATCGCTTTTTAAACTACAACTTCTGAAAATTCTAACTGTTTCCCCTGTTACAGTGTTTAAAATTAGGCTTGTATGAATGTTAGAATCACTGTGGGGATAACGAATAATTTCAAAACAATAATCATCAGTTTTGTTATATAACTTTGTTTGTATGCGATTGTTTTCCAGTGTAATTGAAAGGTCCAGAAAATCACAATTTTTGGAGTTTGGATTTGTTTGAGAGAGAGAGAGAGAGAGAGAGAGAGAGAGAGAGAGAGTAGATATGCTACACACGAAAAGAAAGGAGAGAAAGAGAGTCATTCTCCTCAAAATCAACTTCTTCCCATTCTCAATCTCTGATATTGCCGTCCCCGGCATAGGTGGTGAAATTTGGCGTTTGGTTGAAAATGATAACAAAAAGTTGAAGCGGGGCTTACGTTGGCTCCGATGCATCATGGGGGGGGGGGGGGGGAGGAATCGCATCGAGCCCCCCCCCCCCCAAACGCTTGCTGTCCAGCCATGATGTTGAAAACAGCGTCAATTTTAAATCCAGAGTTAATTTTCAATTGTCATTTGAATTTTTTCCATTGAATTTGGGGCGCATCTAGCCCTCCAAACGCTCCATGTCCAGCTATGGTCCCCGGTGGTTACAAAACATTTTTATAACTCTTAAAAGACCGACCATGAAAACAATTAACAAGACTAAGTATTGCAATGTCGTAGAATCCCTTAGATCTCACACTTCACTCGACTCGCCGCCTCCAGTAAGTTTCTCCGCCGCCTGCATAACCTTGGCCATCTTCTCCTTTTTCTGGTGGAAACGCTCCTGAAGGTTCTGGATACAGTCCTGCACAGATCCTGAAATAGAGGGAATCCTTATAAGTTCACAGATAAATCTACCAAGAGGGGACTGGTGCTTGCTAGAAGTGGAGACAGGCGCAGTGGCCACAAGGGAGCTGGCACGTCGGTCGACTCTCGATTCGAAGGACCTAAATTCATCGCTACTGGTTACCCCCCCCCCTCTCTCTCTCTCTCTCTCTCTCTTTTTCTCTCTCTTTGTGACTTACCTGGTAAAAAGCGAACAGTGGCTAGAGGCCTCCTGAGACTTTTCGGTTCCCGTTCCACCCACACTACGCATTCCGGCAGCCACGGTGACAGTTTGCGGCCGGGAAGACACTGAAGATCGAGTAATTTCTCCCAAACAATTCAACACAAACACGGTTTCATAACCGGGCCTGGTGATATCCGAAAGCTCACCTTCGGCCGAAGTATTCTGGGCGGGCAGCGAGAATCCGTCGGCGATCATCTTTTCCAAAATCGACGTGAGCCTGCGGATTTTGCCGCTGAAATTGAAGGATTTTGAAGAGAGAGAGAGAGAGAGAGAGAGAAATACAGAAAATTGTAGATTGTGTGTGTGTGTGTGTGTGTGTGTGTGTGTGTGTGTGTGTGTGTGTGTGTGTGTGTGTGTGTGTGTGTGTGTGTGTGTGTGTGTGTGGACTCTCAGATTACAAGGCGGCCGGCCCGAGAGATTTTTTTGGGGACGGCCCCATGGGTCGGGCCGACTTGCAAACCCCCCCCCCCCCTCGGCCCACCCAGTCAAACTGTCACCCACACGACCAAGGTTCGATCCCGGTCGGGACACTTTATTTTTGCTAACATAAAATTAGGTTAAATGTGTAATAGAAGTATAATGAAAGTGTTTTCGAGGTATAAAAAAATTGACGTAAGCTAAAAATAACTTAAAAGAAAATTTAATTTGATAAGTTTACTAACCGGGCCGACACTTTTCTTGGCCCGGCCCTTCTTTTGAGAACTATAGTCGGTCCGGGTATACAAATTAAATTTCGTGTTTTAAGTGGTTTAATTTATTTCGTGTTTTAAATTACTAACATTTAAGTCAATATTAGTTGTACAAAAAAGAATGTCACCGACCGGGATCGAACCCTGGTCGTGTGGGTGGCCATCTGACTGGGTGGTCCAAGGAAAACAGGCCGACCAAATTTTGAAAATGGCCCACCCGTGAGAACCCTGTGTGTGCCTGTGAGAGAGAAAGAGAGAGAGAGAGAGAGAGAGAGAGAGAGAGAGAGAGAGTAGCCATACCTTTCGACCTCCTTCTGCCTCTTCTCCTCTTCCACCGCCTTCCTCAACTCGGAGGCCTCCCTCTCCAGCTGCGTGTAGTTCTCAGAACCGTCCTCCTCCTCTCTCCTCAGCTGCTTCGTTCCCTCTTCCTTCTCCAGTCGATTCAACGCCTCCTTCGCAATCTCCTCGTACTCTTCCGTGATCCTTGTAGCCTCCGCCAGCAGGCCCTTCAGTTCCTTCGTCGTCTTCTCCAGAGCCTTTTTCTCCTCTCCGAGTCGCTCCAATTCCACGGCCTGCTTCTGTAGCTTGGAGACCTCTTCCTTCATAGCCTCCGCCAAATCCTTCTTGTAGTTAACCGTCTTCTGACGATCCTTGCCGATCTGCGCCCGGCCCTCTTCGACCTGCTTCTTCAGAAGGCTGTTCTGCTCCTTAAGCTGGTTCAGCTCCGTCTCTTGTTGGAGAGCAAGCGCCGCGTAGTTCGCGTCTGAAATTCATTTATTACATTTTTTGTGACATTTCGCCCAATTTTTAATCACATTTTGGGAGCCAAATGAACGGAATTCGAGGGCAGCGCTTAATGGTTACGAAAAAAAGAGGGGTGGTATGTCTAGCTTGACAAGAGACAAAAAAATCAATTGAGGCCGCTCTGACCGCACATAACCGCTTCAGGTAGCCTCAGGCCGCTGATAACCGCTTCTAACAGCCTCAGGGCGCTCATAGCCGCTTCTGGTAGCCTCAGGCCGCCCAAAACCACTTTTGATAGCCTAAGACCATCCATAACGAATTTGGAAGCCACATACCGCTTATAACCGCTTCTGGTAGCCTCAGACTAATCATAACCGCTTATGGTAGCCTGAGGCCGCACATAACCGCTTCTGTTATCCTTAGGCCGCCCAAACGCGCTTCCGATAGCCTCAGACCGCTGATAATCGCTTAAAGGTTCTGATAAGAGATAAAAAAGCAATAGAAACCGCTCTGACCGCTTCTGGTAGCCTCAGGCAGTTCATAATCGCTTCTCATATCCCCAGATCGCTGATAACCGCTTCTGGTAGCCTCAGGCCGCAAATAACCACTTCTCTTAGCCTAAGGCCGCCCAAACGCGCTTCTGGTAGCATCAGCCCGCTGATAATCGCTTCTGATAGTCCAGACCGCTCATAGCCGCTACTGCTAGCGTAAGGGCACTCATAACCGCTTTTGGTAGCTTCATAACGTTCATAACCGCTTCTGATAACTTATGCCCGCTTATATCAACTTTTTGTAGGGTAAGACCAACCCGTTTAAACAAATAAACTACCCACCGCTCTTCTTCTTTTCCTCATCCGCCCTGTTCAGCATAGTCTGCTGCTTCTCGATCTGCTTCTTCAGAAAGCTGTTCTCCTTCTTCGACTGCTCCAGCTCGTCGTCCTTCAGAGCAGCCAGCGCCGCATAGTCAACGGAAGCTGAAATCAAATGTTTAAAAAGATCTTCAACTGATATTATCATAATTTTGCGACCCATTTTAGCCGGGTTTCACAAAAGGAACCGTCATGGGCCGTTTCTTATTCACATGATAATGCAGACTCCGTTTTTCGTGCAACTGTTGACTTGAGTGGTGGAAAATCCTTTCAATTTGTCGGCTCAATTAGCAACCACAACTCGCGGTTTAATGAAAGCTCCGGTCATGTTAAAGGACTGCCTCCTGTTAAACATCGAGCAGGAATTGAAACTTTCCGCCTTTCCGGATGCTTTTATTTTTTTTTTATAAATCCTGGCTTTAAACGGTAGATAATAAGTTTCGGAGACCATTTTGGTGAAGCTGGAAATTCACCCGCACAAAAGATAAAAGGCATAAACTTTAAGCTCAGTCAGTAGTTTTTCGGTGGGTTTGAAAAAATTGCTTTGTTTTGCTGTATTTGCTGTTTTTTCAGCTTTTTTAAATCTGAATAAATGCACCATTGGCGGAGAACTAGAAATGACAAATTGTTTCAATTAGCGCTATTAAAAATATAATTGGTCCTAAAACGATTAGAGACGAAATTGGCGGGATCCTCGAATTTTTAAAAATTTGCAAGCGGTTGCACAGTCTAGTTCTGGATATGCTATTTTGTCCACATTTCGTCGAGCAAAAAGGGCGCAATGAAACTGGCCGCATCCGCGAACCGTGCAACTTCATTTCCAATTTGAAAAGACCCCTGACGGTCCCTTCCGAAAATTAATAAACACAACCAACCGCTTTTCTCCGCCCTTTTCACACCCTGCTCCTCGATCTGCTTCTCCGGGAGGCTCTTCTCTTTCCTCAGCTGCTCCAGCTCCTTCTCCTGATGCAGAACGAGCTCCGAAAACTGTTTCACAACTGCAAAAAAGTGAATTCCATTAAAATGTTGAGCCTTTAAAACCAAAATGGCCTTCTTTAGAACCCTTCAAACCCAACTTACCCTCCTGCGTCTCCATAATTGAATTGAAGTCCGTGGTGCTCTGTCTGCGGAAGTCTTCGGCCACGACGCAGTCGTACACGGGCTGGCCGTTGAGGACACAGGTCATGACGTTGGCTGAAATGTAGCACATTAATTTGTATAGTTGTAGCCAAAAATACTTTGTGCCAATGTTTTGATGTTGTTCCTAGAGTAAGCGTGCAATATTGGATAAGCTATGCACATAGCCAAAATGGAAGATGTAAATTTGGCCAAACGTATATTGCATTGCTGTCACAAAAATTGCATCGTTCGTGAGAAAAACCTTTTCGAGTGTTGGCAAAGTTTGCCAACGTTTGGCACACACGGCGGGAATTTAAATATGCTCCGAAGCCAAAATGTGGACCCCGGTTAAAGGGCGGGATGTTTCAGACCTTTCAGGATTATTTATGCTCGTTTCGAGACCCATACCATACAAATTGTGGCAAAATTGGGGGGGGGGGGGGGGGCACGGCGGGCCCAGGCCTATAAACGGGCGCCGGCCAGCGCCATCGGTTGGCTAAGTGCCAAGCCCTGCCCCCTCGACAGAAGTGTTTCTTTAATCAACCAGCCATTATTTTTTATAGTTTTTTTTTATTAAAAAATCGCAATCAATGTAAAATATCATTTTAAATAAGTATTACAAAAAAAAGAGAAAACCGCCTGTAAACTCGGGTGAGTAGTAAATAGACTGCGCCGTGCAATCTGGAACACGTCGCGGTCACTTGCGAAGAAACCCAGCGCCGTGGGCACGCCGTGAATGGCAGTTTTCCAATGCAAAACTAGTCCTTTAACCGGGATCCATTAGTCCCAAGGCCTACCACCATTGCACAAAAAAACCAATTTAATTTAACGTGAAAGAATCTGTTGCATCATCTTAAAGGAAGCTTACTAAATAATAAAAACTTACTAATTTTGTAGCGCACGTCGCAGGCGGAGCACTGGATGTGGCGGCTCGTCTCCGGCTGACGGCCGTACACGTAGCCGGCGAAGCTGCAGCGGATTCTCACGTACCTGAACGTTGATTTAGAAAGACAAAAAAATAAAACCCACCGATAGCCGGGGCAGAGGGGGCGCAGGTTCAACGCTCGGCACTTCTTGCCGCTTCCATCACCGGCGCACTTCCTGGACCAGTAGTCGGTGGGGATGGTGACGGCCCGAGCGCACGAGTGGCAGCTCACTTCGACGTCCTTTTCCATTATTTTACCTTAAAATGGATAAGATTGTAAAAGAGCATTCAAAAAGATCGATTAACGTTGAACAAAGAAAAAATAACACTTAGAAAACAAAATTCTTTAAAAATTGGAGCTATAGTTCTACAAATTACATCGAAAATCAATATTATTGCGATAAACCCAACAGAATAACGTAAAGGAATCGGGAAAGTGTAGATTTTGTATACGACATTGAGAAATTGGCATTTTTCCAATTAGCAAAAAACAGTCCTTTAACGGGGATCCCTTTTATTCCAGCCAGTTCCGCCGTGTTAGTGGATACGGTAGTCAAATTGTGTTGTAGCTGGCGTTTGAAGCTCCAATAAACTTTCCAAGGTAAGAGCGGTAAAATAACCACTCGTCCACAATGAAACACTGAAACGATCTATTTATCCGCTGTCAACAATAAAAACTCAACGAAAACCAGTAAAACCTAACAACAAATACAGGCCAAAGTGAAAATGTACAAAGAAGGGGATGTCAATAGGGCTTGGTAAGCTCAGTCCATCCTCACCCTCTTCGCCTTCCTGGGGTCCCTGCAAGAGATATCTTCGTGTTCCGGTGAAGCCACAGTCCTAAAATTATATTTTTTCGTATGCTAGTGACTAGTGATAAATTGCGGGCTGGCCCGGTACGAATCGAATTTTGGGCAAATTCCTCACCGCTTCTCGGAATCTTCGTATTCAACCTCTTCCACCTCGATCTCGTCCTTCACAGGGTGTTGCTCCTCCACGGACTCGGCGATCCTCGGGCGTCCAGGCTCCTGAAGCCTCAGAAATCGCTCCTGAAGCCTCTCTGAAAATGGAACTACACTATGAATTCAGAAGACCACATACGCAGTGCAGAGGGCTTGGCTCCATGGCTGGATACGGGCGCAGCATCCGTGTGAGAGTCCATCGCTTCAGAGACCAGATCCCTGAAAGAACAGGTTGGATATAGTTCATAGCCCTTTAAAACATACATTGCCAAGCTTCGCTGTAAGCGGCGGTAAGGCCGTCGAAATTTTAAAAGTTCTGCAAATTTTGTTAACGAAGAGGGTCCGCCACAAATTGTCGAAACTTTTTTTTTAATAGACGGGACTGTCGCACAATTGACACCCGCGGTGGGTTGCCCAGGTATGCTTTAAATTTTTTTTAGGACACAGTGAGTTGATGGGTGACGTCAATTTGGCCAATATTGAAACGCGCACGGCTGGATGACCTATTCTTAACTTTTGGGACCACAGAATGAGGTACCCCATAACTTTTGACATTCCAAACTAAATTTTTGAAAAAATAGTGCCTAACCCCTTTAACTTTTGCTCCGTATACACCACCCCCTTAGAGGTAACAATGACTTGAAAGGAAGAGTTTGGGGGCGCAATGCGTAACCCCCCCCCCCCCAATTGGTGGTTCGGAGGCAACTTAAGCCCGTCCCTCTTCAATGTGTTACAATTTTCAACCAAACGTACCATTCATAGGCACCGCACGTCCACCAATGGAGACAATGTAAGCCCCCCTTTAATTATTGTTATCCTTGTAAACCAGACGCGCCTCACTTCGACACGCGCCTGGTAGATATTATGGTAGAAAAAAACAAGCAGTTGCTGTAGCGGAAATCAGGGTAGACGGAACCGAAATGGGGAAACAATCATCTATGCGTATATTACATCTCTTAATTTGGGTTTCTGCAGTTTTTTATCTGTTTAATATTCGATTGCTCTCTCGTTTTATGTTGCAGAACTAAAAAATATTGAGTTTGAAAAAAAGTTGCGCCAAAAATATGAGATGCCTATATTAAAGGGACCATCAGCCTGCTTTTCGAAACGGAAATGAGCCGTATGCTAATTGCGCCATTCCAATTGAAATGTTATTTTCCAACACCGCTCCAGGAAACGGTTGTTCACAGAATGCTTGCCAAGTCCTCATTAGCATATGATTTGCATGAGCGTGAAAACCCCCCTTATGGTTGCTTTAAACAGAAATAGTAGTTAACAACCTTTAAAAAAATATTGAAATATTATTCGTGCCACTTTCCAGGCAAACCTATAATTCTCGTTGCGAATCTCCCCCCGGAGCCAAACTTATGGTATGCATTGAAGCGAAAACATAGAAAAAACATCGACCGTGCTTTCGGGCCGAGCCCAATTTCGTACTTGGGGAGCTCGCGCAAAATGGACCCCAAAGGTTAATGTATAAGCCAGAGAATCCTACAGCCAATCAGTGTTATGATATGAGAATTCCATCCAGGGTGGAGGGTCCCACCTGTGATCTCCAACGTCTAGATCTCCCGCAGAATCCCTTCCACTTTCAGCCGAAGTGCTGTCTTCGAGGTGCCTCTTCCTCGAATTTTCCGCCACAAGAGGGGAATCAGTTGTGGCACCCGAATTCTGCTCTGAAAGTTAGATGTTTATCCTCTCTCTCTCTCTCTCTCTCTCTCTCTCTCTCTCACCAACCTCTGTCGGGCGGCTTCTCCGTTTTCGCCTTGACAGCCGTCTGGAGCAGAAGGGTCAGCTGGTGGATAGACGCACTACAATCACAAATAGACCTTTAAAAGCCAAAAAAAGAAACTAACTCCTTCTTCTCCAAAGCGGTCTCCAACTGTTCGATCCTCGCTCGCTGTCTGTCCTCCTCCTTATTGTCCTTCTTCTCGACAGTCCTCTTCAGCTCTTCGACCGTCTGACGCAAGGCAAGGAATTCACTGAAAGACTCAAGTCGGTTAGGCCGTGAACTCAAAGTACAACCGGGTTTAATCCCGGTCGGTTTTTTTTTGTTGTAAAATTTTAGCATGTTATCATCGCGCTATGGGGGTGAAAATAGAGGACCCCTTAAAGGGACAGTAAGGCGGGTTTTACAACATTGGCTAAATTAAGAGAGAAAAATTCGGTGATCTTGAAAATATATATGACTATGGGTCGCAAATTTACCGTTTTCGTGAAAATCCGCTCCAAAGTCGCGAAAAACGGGTCTCCGTCTACAGATTTGTAGACGACCAGTACGCCCTGCGCGTCCGGCATTTACAAGACATGCTAATGAGCCAAAATTCATTCAAATTGGATGAGGCAGCCCTGGAAATGAGGAGGGTGCGAGACAGTTTAGCATAGTTGATTCGCATAATTTCCGACCGTATACGACCGAAAATGAAATGAAAACCCTCCTTACTTCCCCTTTAATGTTGAACAGTCATAGACTATACTTTGCCTTTTCACAGTTTTTATGCAAACTCAACGGTCACTGTTGTACCAATGTCGGCCGTATTGGCACCCACCTGGCACGGGATGCGATAGACCATCCACATCCGAAAATAGGGGACCACCGTTTTTTGGGGTGCAAAATTTTGTGTTACGGACCACACCTGTAGCCTTTTAACCTGATGGCGCCAATGAATTATTTCCTACATACTTCGGCGTTTGGTTGAAATTTGTGACAATAGATGAACAAGCGCCCGCAGATTCGGTAGAGGGGGTCGCGCCGAGCCTCATTTCCTATTTGGGGGACGCCACAAGTCTCATTTGTATTGTGGGGGGTCGCGCAAACATACATGGGCAAGCTCCCCAATATGGGGCGGTAGGGGCGTCGCAATTTTAAGTTTTCGGCAGTTTTTCTTAGAAAAGGAGACCCGTCGCAAATTTTCGACGCTTTCAACAATTGAAGGGGGCCTCGCAAAATTGACCCCCGCGGTAGGTTGCCCAGGTATGCGCGCAAAACGGTCCACACAGGTAGCGTGTTCATGTATGTTTGTGACAAAAAGTTAAAGATGGCTTAAGTTGTCTCGAGGCTTCATTGGGGGGGGGGGCTTTCGCCTAGAGCCCCCAAAAAGCAAATGTCACGCTTTTAGCCAATTCCTGCTGTGAATACCCTCCCGTCCACCCCTGCCCTGGGAGAGCGTCATTTAGCATACCCACCCTTAACTTTTGGGGCCTAAAATGAGGTAGTCCCCCTTAACTTTATGCCCTCGGGGCTGATTTACCGACAATAATGCCTAAACCCCCTAACTTCTGCATGTTTTGGTCCTTTACTCCCACTTAATCTGGGGGTAAACTGACTATACCCTACTGATGTAGGCGGAGAAGTGACTGTTAATGACACCGTGCTGGTTGGATTTGCGGTAGACCATTTATGAAATCCGGATTTTATGAAAAGGGTGTAAGCAAAGATTATTGCGCAAACTTTTTGGCAATGCCTTCTTCCGCTCACGAGCGTTCCTTACTTCTCCGTGGCAGTCATAATAAATGTGATACTTCATGGGTGGTCTACCGTAATTCGTACCAGCCGGGTGTTAATAGGGAACCAAAAAGACGTCATTATGACCGTTGACGCACCCTCCATTTGTAATAAAAGTTTTAAAAAGGCAAGGTATAGCCCATGGCTTCTCCGTGACTTACCTATGGGTTTTATCTCCCGCCCTGCTCTTCATCCTCTCCAATTCCGTATCCTTGTCAGTCAGCTCCTTCATCAAATCCGCATTCAAAGCCATGCAATCCTTCAGCTTCTTCTCCTTCTCTTCCCATCCATCTCCCCTCTGCTTCAGCTCCTCCAATTCTTCCGTCCTCTTGGCCAGGGCATCCGCGGCCTCGTTCAGCATCGCGGTCTTCGTAATCGCCTCGTGTTTCTCCAGCCACAGCTGCGCATCCGCCTGCTCCAAAGCAACGGCGGTCTTCTTCAGTTCCTCCTCCAGACGGGCTGCCTTCTCGGATTCCTCACTCTTCTGCTGGACGTCTGAAATTGAAAACTTCATTTTGAAATGACCAAATTTAGCTAATAAAACCATATTTGGGAGTAAAATACTTGCTGTCATACGAAAAAACGTATAGGAAGTGACGGCGATCCAGGTTACCCCTTTTCGCTTTTATGCGCATCTAACAGTGGATTTCGCCAGTCACTTTTCCAAGGGGATAAACAGCAGGAATAGGTGATGAGTGATTCCCCCAAATTGAGGTTCTCAAATAACGGGCCGGGCCGAGGATTTTTTTTTTGGGACGGCCCGGTCGGCCCGGGTATTAAAAAAATTAATTTTTGTATAAATCAGTACAATAATATTTTTTAAACTGCTTTAAAAAACTTAACAATGTTTGTTACTAACAAATAAGTCAATATTAGTTGTACAAAAAAGAATGTCACCGACCGGGATCGAACCCTGGTGGTGTGGGTGGCAACCTGACTGGGTGGTCCAGGGTAAACGGGCCGATCCGGGCCGGGCCGACTCGGCCCGATCAAAATTTTCCAAATGGCCCGGCAGGGGTGGCCAAACATCGGGCCCAGCCCGGGCCGGGCCGAGAAAGTTGGACAGACCGGGCCCGGCCCGATCTTGCTAGGATGGAGCAAATATGGTGTAGTGAACCGTCTTTGTGAAGGATATTTTTACGTTAAAATGTTGTTTTTTTAATCTTTTTGTTATATAATTAAACTAATTTAAATTTATAACCATTTTTATAGCTTAATGACTAAAAGTTTTACCTTGACTTGTCAATCGATTTTGAAAACGGGCCCACGGGCCAAAATCTGCCCCGTTCGGGTCGGGCTGGGCCGAGAGGTTTTGGAGACAGGCCCGGCTCGTGAGAACCCCGCCCCCTAGCTCGGGAGAATAAGACATTCTACAGCCAAGAAACCGTATGCAAAACAGCAGCGGCGTTTTGGCTGCTAATGAACCCCCAAATTTGAGGTCACATGTGGGGTGAGAACTATGTTGTGGTGGGGCACTTGGGGTCCCCCCACAACATAGTTCTCACGGGCCGCCTTGAAAAAAAAATCTTCCAAATCGCCCGGTTCGCCTACTGTGACCACCTAGTCAAATTGTCACCCACGCAACCAAAGTTCGATCCTGGTCGGGGCATTTAATTTTTGCTAACTCAGAATTAGTTCAAACGTGTAATGTAATACGAAAGAGTTTGGTAGTTATTAAAATTTTTATGTAAGCTGAAACGACGACTAAAAAATATTTAATTTGACAAGTCTAAAAACCGCCCCGAAACGGGCCGACACTTTTCTTTCTCGGCCCGGCCCGTTTCGGCCAGCGGATCGGCCCTTCTCGTGAAAACAATGCTCCACAACTTACATCTCTTCAGCTCCAACTGGGTCACCTTCATCTCCCTTTTCAAGGCCTCATTCGATGCAAAGTACTCGTTGACCTTCGTCTTGTAGTCCTCCTTTTTCTTCCTCTCAAGATCCAAAAGGGCGCTGGCGCATTTGCTAGAACGGCGGTTGTCTTCATTCCTCTCATTGAGCTCTGGAATAATTACACATTATAAGATGAACTAGAGAGGAGAGAGAGAGAGAGAGAGAGAGAGAGAGAGAGCGAGAGAGAGAGAGAGAGAGAGAGAGAGAGAGAGAGAGAGCGAGAGAGAGAGAGAGAGAGAGAGAGAGCGAGAGAGAGAGAGAGAGAGAGAGAGAGACACCATCCACGGCAGAGCGCAGCTCCATCGCCACCCGACCCCCGTCTTCGCTAAATCATAATTTTCCGTCACAATTTTCTCCCAGAAAATTACATCAAGCTCCTAATTCTGTCGCGACAGCGCAGAATGAAGCCTCCGGCGTTGAAGGTTCCGTAGATCTGTTGTCCGTTCCTTACATCGATCACTTTGTTGTCTAAAAATTGGCAAATTGATGAGAAAAGCAAACAAAACTCACTGATGGCGTGGCCTTCGCCGCAGCACTCGCACTCGACGAAGAGGTCTTCGGCGTTAACGCAGACGTATCTCTTCTCCCTACAGTTTATGCGGACGTAACTGAAAAGAAGGAATTTTCATAGAGAAAAAAAAGAAATTTCAGGAGGGAGAGAAAGTTGCGCACCCTAAACACAGCGTGACCATGAATGAAAAGAAAGCGGCGGTGCCCTTTGATTCGCGCCTTTGGTGCAGATCCATCGCCTCATTTTCGCTTTTATGTACATCTGAGGCTTTGTGCGCGAATTATTGAATTGTTTCATCTTCATTTTGCGTATTTTTTTATTTTTAAAACATCGTAAACTTTCGAACGCTAACTAAATCTAGTCTCCGAGTAGCTACCGCGCTCGGAGCTTTGGTTACGCTGTGTTAACAGCAGCAACACGGCTTTCAATATGAATAAATCACAAAAAAGTAATAAAAAATAACTTACATGTTCCCCATACTGAGCGGTTGGAACCACTGGCACTCGTCGCAGGCACACGGCTTGCCGGCCTTTTCCTTGCGGTGGACGAATTTTCCGGCGACAAAAGACTGCGCACGGGACATTGTTTCTGTAAAAAAAAATTGCTAATTGAAAAAAAAAACGAATTACAAAAACTGAAAGCTAAGAATAACTAAGTAAAAAACACTGAGCGAAATGGCACAATTTTTCCATGAAACGAACGTCAATTTTACAATACTTGCAGCACCGTTATTTAAATAATTATAAAAATCATCCTGATTTCGGCGTTAGATGTCAGATTTCCGCGTTAGCATGATGAAAGATAAAATAAATAGGAAAACCATTCTCGAACAAAAAAACTATTTTAAAAAACTATAAAAGAGAAAGTCAATAAATACCGTAAACACCTGCGAATCTAATATTTTTTCTTGTCAGGAGAATTTTACAACGATTCGAGACCTGCAGCGACAGTCCTTTAGATCAATATTATTTTATTTTCAAACTTTATTTTCTTTTTCGAGGGGTTTTTTACGGTTCAATTTTATCATTTTAATTTTATTTTGCTCGCAATTTTTCCCCATTGTGAAAAAATAAACTCATTTTTGCCCCAATACGACCAAAATCGCCTGTTTTTGTCTCTTTTTACCGCCTTTTTGTTCTGAACATTTTGCCAATTTTAGGAGTCATGGAGGTGCACGACATTGGGTGTGATATCTGTACATGGAGACAGACGTTCCCTGCGGCTAAATGGCAGACGCACTGTGGCAACCCCGCCTGCATGGGCCGCCTTCTCCTCGCTCCTGTTGCCCAGGGCAAAAAGTTTGTCTTTCTTGTTCTATGTTTTAAAGAAATCGATTTAAAGGTACATTATCTGTGGAGAGAATAGGATTTCGATGATTGGACAGTACGACGTGTTGTACAGATGTCGGAAATGCAAGAAGGACCACATCGTCGGTGAGTTGAACGTTTTAATATTGTGGCTTTTCATGTCCCAAAAATCGATAGAACCCTTAAAAATCGACAGTTAATTCTATATTTAGGAGAGGACATCGCCTTCACTCGCAACGGCCAGGACATCTACAGTTTCGTGCCCGTCTCCACTCCGTATCAGCGGCTGGCGGAGGAATTCAGGGCCATGGCGTGCGTTTTTGAGGCATTGTGAAACTAACCGAATAGAAATTAAGGGAGCAACTCGAATCGACGGAGAAGGAGAATTCGAAGCTGATCAAGGAGAAACAGGGACTGGAGAGCGAAAATGCCGATTTGGCGAAGGAGCAGGCTACCGGTACGTCTACTCAGCTTCTAACCAAGCTGTGCAATCATGGCTGGACAGGGAACCACGGCCTTTCCATCCTTAACGTTTGAAGGAACTCCAACACGCAAAAAAGCGGCCGTTGGCACGGCCCATTCCAAACCATGGTCCCGCCACGAATGCATTGGCAAGGTGCCAAGACTATCAAATGCGCGGTTTTTTGCAACTCAACGGTTGTTTATCATCTCCTTTCGTGGCGGGACTCATTGCCCAGATGCAGAAAATGGGGCGGGGCTTGTCAACGTTCCACTTCCGTTTTTGACGTGACCCGAGTTCCCATTTGGAAAGGCCGTGGAACGTATGGGGGTTCTATACGCAAGCCCCCCCCCAAATAAAGCCTTGAAAGCTACGTAAGCCCTCCTTCAATTTGTTGTTAACATTTTAAACCAAACGCCGAATTACGTAGGTACCGCGATAACCTAATGTCCTCCTATGTGTGCAATTGTCCAAAAGGGCGGGATTTGAGCAATATGGGTTAAAATTGACGAATACGGGAATTTTCCCAGTGAGCGAAGTGTACTCGGTCGTAAAACAAGAAACCTGCTAACTGTGACTCGTCCAGCGTATTTTTTTGTGGCTTTAACTTCTGAAAAAAATTAATGTCATTCGAAAAGAACATGATTTATTAGCAGATTTATAATTGGTTTTTGGTTACGAATGTCAATGTTTTATTTTTAGAATCTTGAGCAAACTTTCAAAACCATATTGATCATCTTTCGTTAAAAACGCTTTTTTTCTTCGATTCAGTTATTACAGTTAATAAGTGTGTTCTATAATATTTTTTAATCACGGCGATACGCGACTGTACCCGCACTTATAGCGGGCTGCTGTTGCAACCCGCTCGTGGCATTAATTGGGTCCCGCCACGAAAGACCTGAAGATCATCGACAGTGCGGGTAAAAGCATGGCGGGGATTTGAAATAAAACCCTTTTTGTTACGGCGAATCGGCACCGTTGATGATCTTCAGGGATACCTGGACACGTGACGCTTGCGATGACCTTGCTTTTGAGTGGTTCCTTTGTATCGGGACCTTTTAAAAGTGGGGATTCTTTTTTGTGAGGTTCCCCTTTAATTAGGGACTTACTTTTCGAGCTCCCTTCGCACCGTGTCCAGCTATGCTTCAGGGCTTTCGTGGCGGGACCCAATTGGTCTCGCGAGCGGGTCACAGCGGCGGTACGCCTGTTTCTGATGCGGATCAGTGAGCACTCGGTCCAATAAAAATTATCATCATGAAATTAAATTAAAACAAAATTAGAAAATGTTACAAAAGTTCGTTGGACGCGTTTCGGTCCCAAAAGTGGGTTAAATGTGCAAAAATTGTTCGATTTGGGTAGTTAAAGGACTGTTTGGGGTGGTAGGCCTTATCCTTACCGTGTTCTTGTGCTACGCCGCTCGAGGCAGACATTGAAATCATACATAAACAAGCTACCTGTGGGGTCCGTTTTGCGCGACCCCCCCCCCTGACAATACAAATGAGACTTGTGACGCGAGTCCCCCAAATAGGAACTAAGCCTAAATTGTTCAGTTTTCGGACCGAGGTCGCGAAAACTGAACATAATTAAGCTCGACGCGACCCCCTCTACCGAAGCCGCGGGCGCTTGTTCATCTATGATTGAAATATGACTAAAAATTGTCACTATTGGTTACAAAACATTCTTTTTTCAGTTCTCATGGATGCTTCCCAGGAACGCGATCGAGTGAATAACGTCAAGAGGCCCCTTGACGACACGGAGGAGGTCGATAGGCGGAGGAGACCGAACAAGAAGGGAAAGCTGAGTGAAACGGACATTCTCATCGCGCACATGGATGCCCAGTTCCATCTTCTCGAGATGAGCGTTCGGGAAATGAAAAAGGAGGCGGATGCCACTCACCACAGCTTGCTTTCTGGTAAGGATAATGTCAATGGTGATCCCCCACCACCATAGAAAAACATCGACCGTGACTTTAGGTTGGGAAGGTCGCCATACATTGTCAAGCTCCGCCTTAAGCGGAGGCATTGCCGTCGCAATTTTAAGGTTTATAAAGTTTTGTTAAAGAAGGAGGGCCATCGCAAATTTCCGAAGCTTTCCATAATGGATAAGCCCGTCGCAAAATTGACCCCGCGCGGTGGGTTGCCTAGGTATAAAGGTCGCGCCGAGCCGAATTTTTCACTGAGGGGGGCTTGCGCCATACGATATGTAATGTGAGGGGTCGTGCAAATAGACCCCACGGACATCTGGTTCATGTATGCCCCCACCCCTCATAATGTGTTGTGTGGGGCTGTAACTACAATTCATTACCGCACCACGATCATTACCGGGGTAACACACCGTAGGGGGTTGTCTTGTGGCAGCCCCCTCTACTACAAAACACTCAAAATTTCGCGAGGGACCATTCTTTAGAGCAAAAGGTGGTTCTGCTCGCCAAAGATACTTCAGTCTGCGTAAATTGCCTGAGTAGCATATATAAAACGTTTCACTCTCGAAGGCATAGCAATTTGCTGTGCAGAGTAGCAACAAGGGGACGTTAGTAGGTGCTTGGGGTACCTACCTAATTCAGCGCTTGGTTGAAAATTGTTTAAAAGATATAGAAGAGATCATGGCTGGACAGGGAGCTTTTTGGGGGTTCGATGCGTAAGCCCCCCCCCCTCCCCCAATCATATATCGGCAGAGCTCCGTCGCTCAGGTCGCGCGAGACCCCCCGCCCCTAAAAAATGCCTATGAAGAATCTAGCGATACTCCCCACGTCCACTTATGAAAGGGATGCGTACGTAGCCCCCTGGGGTATCATTGGGGGGCTTAAGCATTAACCCCCCCCCCCAAATGCTCAATGTCCAACTCTGGAAGTATGTTGGCAGCAATGATATATTTTTTGCAGGTACGTGGCGCCCTGTTTGGCCCCCAAAGAGGATGTCTCCCAGCGACACTTTGGCGGAGGGAGGAGAAGACGGCGAGCCGGTGAAGAAGGCCCAGAAGCTCACGGAACTGACGAGGATCGACTACAACAAGAAGCTGAAAGAGGCCGTGGCGGAGCACGAAAAGAAGATGGAGGAGGTTCTGGAGGAGACCGAGAGGAAGCTGGAGGCGAAGAACGAGGAGATAGAGAGATTGGAGACTCTTCTGAGTGAGGAAGAGGAGAGGGCCCAGCGCGAGAGAAGCAGTTCTATGGAGACTATAGCCATGTACAAGGAGCAACTCGAGAAGAAAATCGAGGAGGAGATTGTTGTGAAACAGCAGGTTGAGGGAATCGCTGTGGCTCTTCGTGGCCGACTCGACGCCTACGAGGAGGAAGTGAAGCTTCTGAAGCAGGAGAAGGAGAGATTGGAGCAGAAAGCCGTTGACGACGGTCAGAAGATGAAGGCCTACGAGGAGAAGTTGGATCTTCTGAAGCAGGAGATTGAGAAGACGGAGAGGGAGGCGAAAGAGGCTGTCTCCGAGACTCACGCCTACGGGGAGAGGATGAAGGCTCTTTACCAGGAGGAGGGACTGAAGAGGGAGGCGGAGGATATGAAGAGCGAAGAGATGAGGGAGGCCTACGAACAGAAGCTGGAGCTTCTGAAGCAGAAGAATGAGAAGGCCATCGAGGATATGAAGGAGTGTCTGGAGGAGAAGGACGAGGCGATGAAGGATTTCCTGGCCGAATTGGAGCAGAAGGACGGATTGGAGAAGGAAATGAGGAAGGAGTTGGAGGGACTGAGGAACGCCCTGAAAGAGCAGAACGAGGAAAACGAGCGATTCAGGTGAGATTTCTTGGTAAAATCGCAATCTCACCCCCCCCCCCCACCATTTGCCCCCCCCCCCCCGCGGTGTAGTTGCACCCTCCCACTCAATGCAAAATAAGGTGCGGGTGAATCATTTGATATAGATGTGGGGGGGGGGGGTGCAATCGCGTTTGGTGGGGGTGTGATTGGGATATCAATATCGCAATTGCACCCCTTCAATTATGTGCGGTGACGCGATTGCGACACCAGCACCTTTCGCAATTATCACCCCCACCAGGCGCAATCGCATCACACATCGCAGTCTCGAAAATGCAGTTTGCAGTTGGCTCGGTGCAGTTGAGCGCCCCCCCCCCCCCCCCTACACCTCGCAATCTCACCCCCCCCCCCCCCCAATGGATTATTTGTCGCAGTCGCCCCACCCAAAAACTAATATTATGTAAATATATGTTAAATGGGAGTGTATTTTATTAGTTTCCTGCCAAATATTTAAATGGTACGTTAGTACTTTAAAAAAAAACCAACCGTTAAGCTCACGACTGAAACTAAGAAGAAAAGCGACCGACCGCAAACACCGAAACCAATTGTGAAAGTGACTCGCAAGAAATCGAATAGTGGAATACATCCTACGCAACGTTACGGGAGTGAAATTTCGTTTCGGGGGGGGGGGGGGGGGGGGGCAGAAGAAAAGACTCTCGGGGTTCTCAAATTGGCGGGCCGGGCCAAGGGATGTTTTGGGACGGCCCATTTAAATTTTTTTATAAATCGGTACAATAATTTTTAAACTGCTTTAAGTTACTTAATAATGTTTGTTACTAAGATATAAGTCAATATTAGTACAAAAACGAATTTCACCGATTGGGATCGAACCCTGGTCATGTGGGTGGGAATGTGACTGGGTGATCCAAGGTAAATGGGCCGAACGGACCGCCGACCAAAATTTTCGAAATGGCATCCGGCCCGTAAGATTTCTCTCTCTCTCTCTCTCTCTCTCTCTATCTTAAATAATTCTTTTTCAGGAGTAACCTCGACAAGGCGAAGGTCCCGGCCCCTAGGAGTACGTCTTCTGAAGCCTCAGCTGACCACGGTAAGGGTTTTTTTTAACTACTTTGAATTAATTCCATTTTAAGGTAAAGTGTCCCCTCGTCGCGAGAAGTCGGCCAGGAAGGCGAAGAAGTAAGAACCCCACAATGGCATGTATCTTAGATGTTCAAACATCTGTTTTTAGTACATATGTATAAAGCTTTATTAAAATTCCTTTATTTTGTGTTTGAAAAGGTCTCCATACCGTAGTATCTTGAAACATCTTTTTAAATGTTTAGGTTTCCCGAAATTCTGTGTCCGTTACGGGACAATTTTCGTAAATACCGCTCATTAACTGTGAAACCCACCCCACGGCGAGGGCTGGCTGCCATCACCGCCTTTCCAATTAGGAACTCTGGAATTTTGCCAAACTCAGCCCGTTTGCACCATTTGGAGCCCAAATTTTGGGCTAAGGGTCCCGCCACGAAAGGCGCTGGTGGCTTGCCGGGTACTCATTGCAATTCGTTGCCTTGGCACTCTGTCAATCCTATTCGTGGTGGGACCAAGCAGCCTGTTTTTGTAGTTCCTTCAAACGTTAAGGAGAGAAAAGCCGTGCCATGGAACTAACCCTGGTTAAAGGACTGTCTTTAAAATAGGAAAACCACCAAAGTCCCAATCAATAACGCTTCGAGACTAAAATGGGACTGTAACAAGCAAATTGTAGGAAATGGGTCCCGAAGCGCGCTTAGATTCTCAAGAAAGGTTGCCCTATCCTGTAATTTGTTTGTTGGTTTACGGACAAAGGATCCGCAGGGTGACAAAGGATCCGCCGCAACCCGACAAAGGATCCAACTACGACAAGGGATCCGCGCCAACGCGACAAAGGATCCGCAACCAAGAAAAAAAAGTTCAAATCAGCTGCGCGATGCAAAATGCGAATTTTAAGCAAGTCTTTGTTAACTTTTTCAGCTTTGTAATTTTACAGTCAACTTTTCTTTTTTCTTCATTTAAACATTTTTATTTGAACTACTTTCTTGCTTATTATGTATTCCTTTTGTGTTTCATGAAGAAAAGAACAATCCTGTGTTTATAACTTTATTGAAAGTCAAATACATCATAAGCAAATAACCTTTACAGATATGGTATATATATACTGCACAAAACGACAAACCGACGCACAACCACCTTCTGATGGAAGTTTAAAAAAAACATGGCAAAATATGCATAACAGAATAAAAAAAAGTGTTTGCCATCAGTGGAAAGGGAACCATGGCTGGACCATTAGGGTACTCGATGTGTAAGCCCCCCTCCAAATGGTACCTCTGCGGAAACGCAAGCCCTCTTATATTTTTGCTGTCATTTTCAACCAAAATCCGAATTACGTAGGTATCACAAGCACCTCACGTCCTCTTATGAAGGAAACACAAAGTAAGTGTATTTTAAAGGTCTATAATTAATTTTCGCTTTGGAATGAGTAGAATAAAGGTTTCGACGCGAAATGCCTGAGGCATACGGCTTACGTAAGGTCCGAAAAAGTTATCCTAAATTGGATTTGTCTTTCAATTCGACTCTTCGACCTACGGAATGGCCTACGTACCTGTTATGTCCGAGGGAAGGTAGATGGTAGAGGTAGACGAAGGCTTGGACAGCAACTTTATTAGGAAGAAACAATGAACGAAAAACAATGAGAAACTCCGGCTTATATAGGGTAACCATGGAAGGTTCTAGAAGGAAAGGGGCGGAGCTTAGAAGGTTCGAGAAAGATCTCGAAGGTAATAGAATATACCAGAATGTGATAGAACATTCTGGTAGGATATGGAAAGAGGTCCAGAATCTGATAGAAGATTCTGGAACGTTCTAGGTTGTGACATTTGGCAATGCCCTAACACCTCCCCCCTAAGATTGGGCCTTACGGTATGATTGAGAGTGAGGGTCAATCTGAAGTTGAGCAGGGGCACGGCGTTGGCGAGACGACTTGCGCACGGGCTGGAGCGGCTGGGGCGTCGACGGCGCGGTGGCAGGAGGGCTCGGCGGCGGCGTTGCTTGCGGCACCAGAATAGGCAGACGAACATCCGGTTGACGAGGCATCAGATTGAAGGCGGTAATCATCTCGGAGGCAGCGGTCGGTGTGGAACGAGGGCGCATCTGGTTGATGTGGCGGCGCCAGACGAGACCGTTGGAGGTGATGACATCGTAGAGGGTGTGTCCGAAACGATGTTCCACGCGTCCAGGGATCCATCGGGCAGTACCGGGTCGGTGATCACGGACGTACACCAGATCGTTGGGTTCGAACTGACGCGGGCGTGCTCCGTGGTGACGATTGAACTGAGCTTCCATCTTGTCGTCGTTGTGGGTCGTCTTGGGTGTGTCGGCAGGATTCAGCAAGCTGAGAGTAGACCTCAGAGTGCGTCCAATGAAGTTTTCAGCAGGTGAGAGTCCCTTCGGCGCGGAGTTGCACGGCGTGTAGCGGTACGTGAAAAGGAAGGTCTGCAGGGCTTCTTGAGTCGATCCTTGCGGTTTGAGCTTCAGAAGCGTTCTCTTGAACGTGTCCACAAATCGTTCGGCTTGGCCATTCGACTGTGGGTGGAACGGAGGAGATCGGAGGTGGTTGATTCCGGTCTTCTTGCAGAAATCCTCGAACTCGGCTGAAGTGAACTGAGTTCCATTATCCGATACGAGCGTCTGAGGGTAGCCGAATTGAGCGAAGAGTTTTCGGAGCTCCTTGATGGTAGCGGCGCTGGTGATGGAGTTCATCTCGACGATCTCGGGCCATTTGGAGTAGGCGTCTACGATGACGAGGTACATGCGTCCATCTAGCGGTCCAGCGAAGTCGATGTGGATTCGGCTCCAGGGTCCATCAGGTTTCGGCCACGAACAGAGCGTGTGCTTGATCGGGGATTTGGCGGCTTCTTGGCAGGGTTGGCAGGAGCGTACGATGTCCTCGATGTCCGTGTTGATGTGATTCCAGAAGACGTGGCTTCTGGCGAGGCTCTTCATCCGATGGATTCCAGGGTGTCCTTCATGTAGAGACTTCAGGACGCGGCGCTGGAGATTGGAAGGGATGACGATTCTCGGTCCGAAGAAAAGACATCCGTCTTGCACAGAGAGCGAGTTGCGCATCGAAGCGTAGCGGTTGACGGCTTCGGATGGCTTGTGAGGCCACTTTCCAGAGATGGTGGAGGCGACGACGGTTCGAAGGCAGTCGTCCTTTTCAGTGGCTCGAGCTACGTCTGTGGCATTGACAGGAAGGTCCTTTAGAGCGGAGTCGTACACAGCGTTGATCTCCTTGGTGATGGCAGCGATGACGACGTCTTCTTCCGGCGGGTTCTGAGCGGAGATGAGTCGAGAGAGAGCATCGGCTTGTCCAAAACTGGTGGTGTTGCGGTACTCGATCCGGAAATCGTAGGCGAGTAGGGTGAGACACCATCGTTGTAGGCGATTTGCTGTGTAAACGGGCACTCCTTTCTTGCTTCCAAAGATGGAAAGAAGCGGCTTGTGGTCGGTCAGGAGAGTGAAGGTGCGTCCGTAGATGTAGCGATGGAATTCCCGGACGGCGTGTACAAGGGCGAGTCCTTCCTTCTCGATCTGGCCGTAGTTCTTCTCGGCTGGAGTCAGTGAGCGGCTCGTGTGGTAGACGGCTTTCTCTGATCCATCCGGAAGTCGATGTGAAATTACTGCTCCGATCCCGTAGTCTGATGCGTCGGCCGCGACGATGATGGGTAGACTAGGGTTGAAGTGAGTGAGGAGCAGGTCCGAATTGAGCACTTCCTTGGCGCGTTTGAAGGCAGCTTCGCATTCGGGAGTCCAGTGGAACGGGGCGTCCTTCTTGAGAAGAGCGTCTAGCGGTGCACGGAGCTGGCGCATCTCGTTGACGAACGATCCGTAGTAGTTGATGAGTCCGAGGAACGACCGGACCTGGGCGGTGTCCTTCGGTGGTGGCATCTTGGAAATGGCGTCGATCTTCTTGGGATCGGGGCGGCGTCCAGAAGCGGAGATGATGTTCCCGAGGTAAGTGATCTGAGACATCGTGAAGTTGCACTTCTCGAAGCGGACGCGGAAGCCGTAGTTCTGGATCCTTTGGAACAAGGCTTCTAGATTGGCGTTGTGCTCGTGGAGGTTGCGGCCGGTGACGATGACGTCATCGAGGTAGGCAGCAACGCCGGGAAGTCCAGAGATCATAGAGTCGATGATCTGCTGGAAGATGCCAGGTGCAGATTTGACTCCGAAGGGCAGGCGGTTGTAGCGAAACAAGCCGCGGTGAGTGTTGATCGTCAGCAGCTCCTTCGAGTCGTCGTCAACTTCGACTTGCAGGTAGGCGTCAGCAAAGTCGACTTGGGAGAACACCGTACCGCCATTCAGCTTGGTGAAAACGTCTTCCGTAGTGGGCAGCGGGTGCTGGTGCAACATCAGCGCATCGTTGAGTCCGGTAGAGAAGTCGGCGCACAGACGAGTGGAACCGTTGGACTTCTTGACGATGACGATCGGAGCGGCCCAGTGGGAGTGGTCGACAGGGCTGAGCACGCCTTCTTCCAGGAGACGGTCAAGTTCCTTGTCGATGAGAGGTACGGAGGCGAACGGTACGGGTCGTTTCTTCTTGAAAACGGGTAGAACATCGGGCTTGAGGAAGAGCGAAGCCTTGGTCTTGGTGCAGCGTCCAAGTCCTGGCGAGAAGACGTCGGAGAACTGAGTCTTCAGCTTGGCTGTCGTCTTGTCACGGAGAGCCGCTTGATCGAGCGACGAAATCTTCTTGATGTCGTACTCCTTGAAGACCTTGGCGAAGTGAGGGAGCTGGTTAATCCAGGGCATTCCGAGGAGATCCTTGTCGTCAGTGACGTAGCAGATTCCTTGACCACGATGGACAGCGTTCCTGATGTCAGTAACGGCGAAGTTGGCGTTGAAGTAGCCGTGGATCGTGACAGGTCCACCGTTCGCGTCTCTGACGATTTCGTCCGTAGGTTTCAGCTTCGGGCTTCCGAGGTCCTTCCAAGTGGGACGGGAGATGAGTGTAACGTCGGCGCCGGTGTCCACTTGGAGGGTAATGGGACGTCCTTCTACGATGAGTTCCAGGTGCTTCTGGACGTCTCCGATGGGCGCGATGATGTTCTTGTTGTACCAGGTGCGCGGCTTCTTCTTGGACTCTTGAGCGGCACCGGTGCGAAGAAACTGGGGGCAGTCTCGTTTGAAGTGGTTCTGGCTGCAGATAGGGCACGGAGAAGGAGGAGAACCGGAGAACTGCGTACGGTGTCTTCTCTTCTTGTGCTGCTGGTTCACGGCGCAAACGGAGTGACCAGCGGCAGATTCCACCACTTTGGAGTCGTCCATGGCGGATTTCCAGATGTGGTAGTCCTTGGCGAGGTCGTCGACGGTGGGGTTCTTCGCTTCGTCAAGCTTCTGGAGGAAGCGGATGCGAAACTGGGACAGTTCCGGGGCTTGGAAGGCGAAGAGGAAGCACAGGCACTCGAAGACGTCTTTGTTGATGTCCTTTGAGTCGGCTTCCGAAGATCGAGCCTTCAGGAGATTGACAAAGTTGTCGATGTCACCGTTGGGAGCGAAGTTCATCCGAAGGCACTCGAATCGACGGCGGAAGAGGCTTTTCTTGGATCCAAACAGTGCCTTCAGATTGTCGAGCGTCTCGGTCCAGCTGAGCTCGTTCGGCTTCTTCGGCATGATGTGACGAGCGAAGCGGGCGTGGCTGGGGGCATCGAGCAACGAGAGAAGCAGGCGTGTCTTGGTTTCCTCGGCCATGGTCGCGCATTCCTTAGCGAAGGTGTCTTCGTAGCGGAGGTACCATAGGTCGAAGCCGTCTTCTTGATCCGGGTCGTAGATAAACTTGTCCATCCTCTTGATGAGCTTGTCAAACAGAGAGGCGTCCGAGTTGGCGTCCTTGGTCAGCGTGCGTTGCAGCAGAGCGGTAAGGTTGGAGATTGCAGTCGCAAGGTCTTGATCCTCAGGCATCTTGGTGTAGACGTTGAGTCTTCAGTCTTCAGAATCCTGATCGCCAGTTGTTATGTCCGAGGGAAGGTAGATGGTAGAGGTAGACGAAGGCTTGGACAGCAACTTTATTAGGAAGAAACAATGAACGAAAAACAATGAGAAACTCCGGCTTATATAGGGTAACCATGGAAGGTTCTAGAAGAAAAGGGGCGGAGCTTAGAAGGCTCGAGAAAGATCTCGAAGGTAATAGAATATACCAGAATGGGATAGAACACTCTGGTAGGATATGGAAAGAGGTCCAGAATCTGATAGAAGATTCTGGAACGTTCTAGGTTGTGACATTTGGCAATGCCCTAACAGTACCGACGCGAGTTCTTTGGAAACCCTCGCAGATGCGGGTTCAACCTGTAGCCGTTCATTTCCTGAGAGCTGATCCAACTAAATGCTACGAATTCTCCCACAAGAGGACAAATTCCGATGGGATTTCTGTATATCTTTGCCGCGGTTGCTCGTCGTTGAAGAAGAAGGCTGGAACACATCCTCCCATTGCTCCTCCCCTTGGCCCAGTCCCCTCTACGCGGCTGGAGAACGACATGTTCAAGGAGGATCCGGAGAATCCTGTTATTCCGCACTTCTGCCAGCCGCTTTCTGCTCCGACAGCTATGATGAAACGTGAACAGTTGCGTGTATGCCAATCTCTCCGCACATCGTACGACAATAGAACTCCTAAGCAAGTGGAAGAGGAGCTTCTGGATACCTTGGATAACCCCGAATACGGTAGATAATTTTATTTTTTGTAATTTAATTTGATTTTTTAGCTCACTTTGGGCCTGCTGAACGAACCGAAATGGTCAGTCAGATGGCAGTTGGAAGCGGACACGGCAAAACGAATCTCGCCAGACAAGTACAGAGGAACAAAAGGACAGTAGTCAACGCCCCGCCTATACCAATTCCAGGACAAATCGTAAGTTTTTCGCTTATGCACAAATGAGATTCTTTCGGAGTTTTGAAAAACGAAACTTTTTTCAACCAACCTACCGGGTGAACGTCTTTTTTTAGGATCCCAATCTTCTTTCCTGTGTTGCTACCAGAGAGAATTTTCTTTTGGTTGATACCCCCGATTTTCTTCTTATTGGAAGCCGTCAGATGATCTCCTCCGTGTTCCTTCACTGCCATCCTGTCGCTATTCTGGTAAATGGTTTCTGCAATTTGGTGTACAATTGATTTTTTTTTAGGCTGATGGCCGTTTTAAACAAGCCCCTTTGGAGTACGCCGGACCCAACTCTCAGATTTACTCCGTTTTCGTAGAAACCGAAGGACGTCAAGCGTTTCTGATTCTCGCCGCTTTTATGAAAGGAACTACAGAACAGGACTACGACAGGGTGTTCAGGTTCGTCGGCCAAAAACGCCAAATAGATATTTTTAAGATGGCTCGCGGATGAGCTGCAATTGATGGGTCTTCTCGCAGTGTTGCGTACTTTGTACTTCATCTCTGACTACGAGCTTCCAGCGATGACATCTGCAGCGAAATGCCTTGGAATTATGGTTCGTGGGTGAGTTTTTTATCCCCGGGGTTCTTGAATGTCGGGTCGGGTCAAGGGATTTTTTGGGACGGCCCAGCCCAGCCGTGCTAAATGATGAGTAGTTTTCAGTTGCTGGTTCCACTACACCCAGTGTCTTCTTCGAAAACAACGTAATCTCGGACTCGGCCATATGACGGGAAATGTCTACGCTTCTCGCTACTTTAATCGCCTTCGGGCTCTTCCTTTTCTTCCAATTGATTTAATCCCACATAGCGGCGCCCTCGCATACCCACGGTTAGCCAAATATTTTTTTTTTTAACTTTGTTTACAACTAAATTGCAGGGTTCCTTTGGTGAGCCCTATCGAGGAGCAGCAACTGGCGGCGTTCCATGACTATATGGAAAGAAACTGGTTGGGACCCCGCGGGAAGTTTTACGCTCTGTGGCATCATTATGAAAACTACGGTCCTCGGTCTACGAACATTGTGGAAGGATCGCATAATGCCATTTCTTCTCAGTTTCGAAACAGTTGGAATGTTTCAATTATTTTTGCAAGTTTCATTTTAGATAGAAGCCCCCGTCTCAGCGACATGCTGACCTACTTCGCACGCGGATTCACAAAGAACAAGAGCGAGGCTACCGCCCTCCAGCAAGGAACACTCCCTCCGCGCTACCGCAGACCTCACGAAGTGCAGCGACAGACGAATATTCACAGAAGCATGGCTGCTTTCAGCGGCATGCGAAGAAACATGGCTCCCCGATCTCCCCCCACTGCTACTATTTTAAATTTCCTCGATGAAATCCGTCGTTTTGTGTGATATTCCCATTTTCAACATTTTACCCGGGCATTAAACTTGTTGGTTTCAAATAACGCACCTTTTTAAAAAAAAAACTGATGAGTCGTTAATGTAGTATGGGGATCGACGGAATGGTCGCTTCGAGAAAAAATCGCCCTAAAAGCGTTCATAAGAATTAAACCAGAAAGAAAATTCGAACAAAAATACTTGAAAAAACTCTCCGTGTGAGATCCATGTGGTATCCTGTAGTCTGCTTATGTCGATGAAAGATTCTGCTGGAAAGAAAAATAATTAATTTAATTAAAAACAGTGACTGCATTCCCATGTTTCCTAAATTCAAAAGATAAAGTTATATTATTCACATTTATAAAATGTAAATAATTTACCTTTAAAAAGGGAGTTGAAAAACAAACAAATAACAAAAGACATTACGAAAACAAAAACAACAAAAAAACAAACCCGCAACGGGGAGAGCGGTCGGTGGAGTTTCATTGCGCCAGTTACCGCCACTAGCACGTTTGCGGTGTAAGCGCAAAAACGGTGCATCGTCTGAAACTGAAACCCGCGCTTTCCATATTAGGTATCGCCTAAAGAACTTAGATTTAGATTCTAAGCCGGCTTATAAAAAAAACAAACAATATTTTTTTAATTTAAAAAAAAGTCAAAATGTGCGGCCCAGGTGCAATTAAAAAACTACATTTAGTGGAAATAGGATAATGTTCTTTTGGCAGTAAATTTGGTTCGCAACTTTAACAAGGTGGATCCTTTGTCCCCTTGGCGCGGATCCATTGTCGTGGTATTGCGGATCCTTTGTCGCAAGGGGGCGGGCGGATCCTTTGTCGCGGAATCTAATTTGTTTTAATTTTTGACGCCGGAGCGTATTTAAATCACCGCCGTGACCCTTTGACCCTTTGATCGGAATGGTCATTGAATTTAAAGAACTTCGGAAGCCTTTCCAGTCTTCAGTTTTTTTCCGCCGTGGAGAATGTTATGTATATAAATTCCTGCATGTGCAGATTCAGCACACTCGCAGAATTTACAAGTATAAACACGAGTTTTGGCACCCCGCCAGCTGCTTTCGGCGGCGGGACCCGTGCTCGCTATTTTAATTGTAGAATTCCAATTCGGCGGCGCTATTTGTATCCATTTTATTCATTGTCTGGGAAAAAATTCAGTTTCTGGATTGAAATAATGTTCGTTTTCCAAATAAAATCGAAAATGTCAGATAAAACGGTTTGTAGTTTGTACGCGATCAAGTTCGTATTCTTTGCCAGTCCTTTAAAGCAGTTATCGAATTTTGACTTTTGGCGCCATTTTTTGTCCTGAAATTTTTTGTTTAAACTTTTTCAAAACCGAGAATTCTATACAACCATTAGTAATTATTAAAATATGGCCTTTATAATATTGGAAAAAAAAATATAGAATTCTGTGATATTTCATTGTGCAAAGCCTGTTTTCCTCCGGCGATAATGTTACATGATTAGCACAATCCGGGCTGTTTTTTTTCTTCTTCATTGTTCGTCTCATTTTTCGTTCCGTTCTTTAATATTATTATTTTTCTTCCAGGTAAAATGAATTTCGACGTTAGTAGGATCTGCACCGTTTGCGGTACCGTGGGAACGGTTCGTGCTGGCTGGTGTTTTGGCTACTGTCAGAACCCGGCCTGCCGCTCCGTTCTCCTGGCGCCGATCCCGCCCGGAAAAAGGTTGGTTTTCTTCAATTTTCTTTGTAAACTATTCTCTAACTCTTCCTGTGGGCAGTTTGGCGCATTTCAAAGGGGTTTTTCTCGCCAACCAATTGAATTTGTGGGCGTTTTGAAAACTAATGGTTGCTAAATTCGAGCAGTAATTGAATGTGGCCGATTCTGCGGATTGGTCACGGCGGGCCAATGTATAGGAAACGGCGGCGCCCTTTGATCCGCAGATGCAGATCATGGCTGGACATGCAGATCATGGCTGGAGCGTTTGGGGGACTCGATGCGTGAGCCCCCCAAATGGTGCCTCGGAGGCAACGTAAGCCCCCATTAAATTTTTGTTGTTATTTTCAACCAAACGCCGAATCACGTATGTACCGCAAGCATGTCGCGTCCACTTATGATGCAGATGACGCCCCTTGTCGCTTTCATGCGCATCTAACTGCCACTTTCTTCCCGATTCCTTTGAATGTCGACAGTAACATCGTTGTAGTTTTCAAATAATCACCGCGCCGCACTTGGTAGGACGCGTCGCGCTCGGCGTGGGCTCCCTCCACATTCATGTGATTGGACAAGGTCCGCGGCCGCCTGCTTTTGGTACGGGTAAACGGGCCCAGAACCTCGTCAAGGAGGGACCGTCATCGACATTACTCCCAGTTGCTGAGGGATCGACTACTGAAGCGCCTGCTCAACGTCTACCTACACAAGAAGGCACTGGGATCCGCCGGCAGAGCAATAACACCAGCTCAAGATCTACTCGTATGATCCAGCCGTGATTCGGGAATAAAATTGTAATTGTAATTATAAAACGGGCCGGGCAGGGGTGGGCTATAATTTGTAGTCGGGGTTCTCAAATGACGGGCCAGCCCGCCGGGCCGAGGGATTTTTTTTTGGGACGGCCCGGCCCGGATATGAACAATTAAATTTTAAATTTTGTATAAATCGCTACAATAATTTTTAAAACTGTTTTAAATTTCTTAATAATGTTTGTTACTAACATATAAGTCAATACTTAGCGTTTGCGGCGGGGTGTCCCGCCGGACTGGATGGGCCGTGTCGCGTCATGTTCGCACGCGACACCCCGATGTTCCCCGGCGCGACACCGCGAAGTTCCCCCGCGCGACTCCCGCAAAAATGAATGAACGGGGCGGGACTGTTCCCGTTAAGACGTTTAACAGTATCCACCAATGTTTATTTAATACACATAATATACAAAAATATGAAATAAACACTACGATGAAAACAAAAATACAATGTACAAATGTATCACTACACATATTTATCATGGGGCTTCTTCATGAACTCCCTCTAGTGTTAACGACGAAATCGGCCTTCTTCGCTCTCCTCTACCACTGTAGACATGGTCCGCGGTCTTCTTAAAACGACACCCGACTGAAAAAGGATCAATTAATACCGTTATAAGAAATTGAGAGAAAACACGACAAATACAAGTTATAAGAAATGCACGGTACATTCTAACAAAGGAAATTAACCCGTTTATCTGAAAACGAAGTAGTGAATACAATACAAACAAAAACAAAAATGAATAAAAGAAAAAAAAGTTCAAAAGTCGAGTGACGCTGGAATTCAAAAATAAAATTCGTTTCGCAGTTCGTTTCAAGACCATTTGTTGGCCCGAGGTCCCGTGCGACTCCCGCGGGACACCCCCAGACTTCTCCGGCGGGACACCCCGCCGCAAACGCTGAGTATTAGTCGTACAAAAAAGAATGCCACCGACCGGGATCGAACCCTGGTCGTGTGGGTGGCAATCTGACTGGGTGGTCCAAGGAAAACGGGCCCGGGCCGATCAAAATTTTCCAGCTGGCCCGGCCCGGCCCATGAGAACTCCCGTTCGTAGTTAAAAACTTTTGTGTCAACAGGGGGTGTCGGGCGCCCAAAACGTCGATCGATACCCAAAATCTATCGATTTTACATGACAACCAATCGATTTATCTGTACTTGTCAAAATTATGCCAATGTGGGGACAATAATCTTTAACTATAGTTCGTGCCAAAACTACTTCGAAACAACGTTCCAATGTTTTGCTGTTGTGTCTATAGTAAAGCGTACAATATAGGATACTCCGGCCGTGTACGCAGCCAAAATGACCGAAGTAGATTTGGCGAAGAGTGTACCTGTTTCCAATTGGCCGGGTCATGTTGGCAATGCCTATTCGAATTACTCTGCTTTTTTATAAATACATTTAATTAACTACTCTTGTTCAGATACGTGTTGTGCCACAACCAGATCTACGTTCTCGTCGGCCAGGAGGCCACCTTCTACCTCTGCCCTGGCTGCAATTCTCACCATATTGTCGGTGGGTTTTCTCCGAATTCCGATATAAATCTGCTCGTTTTCAGTCGATTCGGTGTCCCGCATGATGAACAACCAGCTGGTGTTCAAGGCCCTCTCCTTCGAAGCCTACTGCAAGGACCTCCTGGCGGATGCCATGACAGCCAGGTTAGATTCGTTGATTTTTTTAAAGTTGTCCAATTTTGAATTTCAGGAGCCAGTTGACCACCGCCGAGATTCAGAACTCCGCCCTCGTCAATAACCAAAAGGCTCTGGAGAGACAAGTGAAGAGCCAGACGAAGGACCTGGGAGCCCTCAATAAAAGTACGTTTATAAAAATAACAGGCCCCACGCGGGGTTCTCAAATGACGGGCCGGGCCGAGGGATTTTTTGGACGGCCCGGCCCGGTTATGAAAAATTAAATTTTATCTTTTGTGTAAATCGGTGCAATAATATTTTAAATTGTTTTAAATTACTTAATAATGTTTTTTACTAACATATAAGTAAATATTAGTCGTACAAAAAAGAATGTCATCGACCGGATCGAACCCTGGTCGTGTGGGTTGCAATCTGACTCGGTGGTCCAAAGAAAACGGGCCGACCGGGCCGGGTCTGGCCGACCAAAATTTTCCAGCTGGCCCGGCCCGTGAGAACCCCGGTTCGCTGAACATGTAACTGTGAAAATTTAGGAGATATCAGAGTTGATTGGCAATGGAGCGCACATGGTGTTGTTTTTTCGAAGCGTAGGTTTTGTAAAGATTTTCGCGCGAGCGGCTTAGAAAATAAAATCCACTGCGGTTAACAAAAGTGCCACTGCGAAGGCAACTATGCGGCTTTTGGGAGTAAAATTGAAAATACTCTAAATTGGTGTTTAGTTGAAAAAAGTTTTTTAAAAAAAAGTTTAAGGTGGTCTTATGTTGTCTCCGAGGCACCATTTGGAGGGGAGGGGTCTTACGGATCGAGCCCCCAAACACTCGTTGTCCAGCTTTATTTCAAAATTCTCTCGGTATGTGCCGGGTCGGCAGCATTTGGCACAATTATTGACAAAACCATTTGTTTCAGTGCTCCTCGCTGCGCGTCAGGAACGTGATGATCTGAAGAATGCGAAGATTAGGTTGGAGATGGAGCTGGTGCAGAAGGGCTGCGTGGAGAGAGCTGCGGAGAAGAATAAGCTGACGGGACAGGGCGTGCAGCTGAGAAAGGAGCCAATTTCGGTGGAGAACTCGCAGTTCAAGTAAAAATACTCTTTTTTTCATTGATGTTTTGATATTTTTAGCCAGACCCCTGTCGGCCTCATTCCTCTACCGCCCTCGACCAACCACTGCCCCACGGAACACGGTGGGAATTTTGTGAAAAAAAACACTCGAGAGCAGCCATTGCTTTTTCAAAATTTAATTACAAAGGGAGGGTGCGTTGAGAGCAAGGGTGGCTGAAACTGGGGCCGACCCGGGCCGCGGATTCTTGAAAGGGGGGCCGGCCCCGGTATTTTCAAAAATCTTTTTTTAAATGTAACTCTTTTCAAAGTCATTATTCTCAAGTTCTGTTTGTTGCGAAACATAGTTCTAATTGTGCAAAACATACTATGCGAAGGATGATTCGAACTACCCTATACAAAAATTTTTACATTTTTCATGGCCGAGTGGCTAAGAGGTCGGACTGGCAATCCGAAGTTACCCCAGTTCGATCCCACGTCGACAAAACTTTTTTGCCATTATTGTTTTAAGTAATTATTATGTTAGAGAAATATTTGCAGTGCATAAATAGTGTAAAACTTTTTTTTCTAACTTTTAGAAATTTTGACTTCGGGCCGGGACGAGATTTTTTGGAGACCGGGCCGGCCCTCAGCCACCCTTGGCTGAGGGTGATAATGACGTAATTTTTGTCCCTATTGACACCCGGCTGGTACGAATTACGGTAGACCACCCATGGAGTAGCAGAGTTTTTCGAGAGGGGAATTTGTTTAGAATATAGCGCAAACTTTCAGCCCATGCCTGATAGAAAGTTTCGTTCTTTGCAAAAGTGGCTGATTGACCTATAAACGATAGTTCTCACGGGTCGGGCCGACTTGAATAAATGCCCGGCCCGCTTCGGCCTGTCCACTCGGACCACCCAGTCAAACTGTCATCCACACGACCAAGGTTCGATCCCGGGCGGGGCACTGTATTTTTGCTAACTTACAATTAGTTTAAATGTGTAATAAAAGTGTAATGAAAGTGTTTTCGGGGTTTTAAAAAATTGACGTAAGCTAAAATAACGATTTAAAAAAATTTTATTTGACAAGTTCACAAACCGGGCCGAAACGGGCCGGGCCGACACTTTTCGGCCCGGCCCGCGGATCGACCCATCATTTGAGAACTATGGTTAACCCTACCCAGCCGCCGACCATACCTTACCATTTCAAATTAGTATTACCAGGGTGCGTTAGCTGGTATAATAACACAATTTTTGGCCCTATTGACAACCGGCTGTCACGATGTACGGAATTTGTTACAAAAAAGGGGTTTGCACTAAATATAACGCCAATGATGCGCCGAAGGGTTTTAGACAGCAACTTTAATTACCGTTTTCAGATGCGTCGGGCCGAAAGAGGACTCATCCCAGCCACTCGTTGACGGAGGGAGGAGGCGGCGACCACAGGAAGAAGCTCCAGAAGCTGGATCAAGCCAAAGCTCATGCAGAGTACGAGAAGAAGCTGAAGGAGGCCCTGGAGGCGAACGAGAAGAACATGGTGGCCAAGGCCAAGGAGATCGAGATATTGGAGGCTCTTCTGAAGCAGAGGGAGGCGGTTCTCAGGCAGAAGGAGGAGACGATCCAAGCCATGACCTCGCACAAGAAACAACTGGAAAAGGACATCGAGGAGCACATTGCTGCGAAGCACAAGGCCGAGAGGAACAATCTGGCTCAGCGCAACCTGCTCGACGCCCGCCTGGCGCAAGTCACGCTTCTGAAGCAGGAGAAGGAGGGATTGGAGAGAGAAATGAAGGAGAAGGTGGACCAGGAGCAGAAGACGTTTGAGCTTCTGAAGTTGGAGAAGGAGAGGGTGGAGCAGAAGGCGGCTTCTGATGGTCAGAAGACGAAGGAGGCCTACAAGAAAAAGTGTGCGCTTCTGAAGCAGGAGATGGAGAGGGAGGTGAAGGAGGCCGTCGCCGAGACTCACGCCTACGGGCAGAGGATGAAGGCTCTGGAGCAGGAGAAGGAGGGTCTCAATAGAGAGGCGAAAGAGAAGGAGGAGGGCTTCAAGAAGAAGTTGGAGCTTCAGAAGCTGGAAATTGAGAAGGAGATGAAGGAGGCCGTCGCCAAGGCTCAAGCCTACGGAGAGAAGACCAAGGCTCTTTACGAGGAGGAGGGACTGAAGAGGGAGGCGGAGGCTAAGAAGAGCTACGAGAAGAAGTTGGAGCTTCTGAAGCAGAAGAATGAGAAGGCCATCGAGGATATGAAGGAGTATCTGGAGGAGAAGGACGAGGCGATGAAGGATTTCCTGGCCGAGCTGGAAAAGAAGGACGGCGTGGAGAAGGAGATGAGAAAAGAGTTGGAGGAGCTGAGGAGAGCCCTCGAGGGGCAGAAGGAGAACAAACGATTCGGGTGAGATTTCTCTCTCTCTCTCTCTCTCTCTCTCTCTCTCTCTCTCTGTCTTTTTGATATTGACTCTCGGGTTTCTCAAGGGCTAAGGGGTGTTTTGGGACGGCCCGGGTATAAATATTTAAATTTTGTTTCCATCGCGGGGTTCTCACGGGCCGGGTCAGTTGGAAAATTTTGGTCGGCCCGTTTTTCTTGGACCACTCAGTCATATTGCCACCCACACGACCAGGGTTCGATCCCGGTCATTCTTTTTTGTACGACCAATATTGACTTATATGTAGTAATTAACATTATTAAGTAATTTACAGCAGTTCAAAAAATTATTGTACCGAATTATTTAAAATTTAATTTTTTATACCTGGGCCGTCCCAAAAATCCCTCGGCCCGTCATTTGAGCAGCGGTAGCCATTTTCAACGGCCGGATGCGGCCAGCCGCCGGACGTCTTTTAGCGCGTGAAAGCAAAATTTAAATTTTGAATGACTTTTACGACATATGGTTTGTTCCTTAGCGATTCTACAATATTTTTGTGCATGTTTGCGGTATGAAAGTACTCAAAGCAGAAACAACGGAAAACACCAATTTTAACCATTTTAATGTCAAATATTACAAAAAGTTCTCTTTCGAAAAGTTTCGAAATGTCCCGCGGCCGGCCGTTTTGTGTGGCCGGCCGCCCGATCGCCCTATGAGAACCCCGATTCATCGTACAATAATTTTTTAAACTGCTTTAATTTGCTTAATAATGTTTGTTACTAACATATAAGTCAATATTAGTTTACAAAAAACAATATCACTGATCGGGGTCGTGTGGGTTACAAAATCGGGCCGACCAAAATTTTCCAAATGGCCCGGCCCGTTAGAACCCCGGACTCTCTCGCTGCTTCTTTCTGGCTCTCTTACGCATTTTATCTCTCTTTATTTATATCTCTCCGTCTCTCTCTCTCTCTCTAGTTCTGTTCCATTTTCTCTCTACTATTTAAAGTTTTCAGACATTCCCTCGACAAAGCGCCGCTCATCGCCTACAACAGCACGTCTTCTGAAGCCCCGGCTGAAATTGGTGAGGCTTTTCGAGCCAATTCGAATAAATCTTTCCCTTTTTCAGGTAAAACCTTATCTCGTCGGGCGAAGCTCAGGAGGGCCAGGAAAGCGGAGCAGATGAAGGAGTAACGAAAACCGACCCAGAAGAAGATAAATCTTCTATATTGACACACATTTCACTTTTTTGTGATTATGAATGTATACATGCATGTATAAAGTTTTATTACCAATTTTTTTTAAACATTTGCTCCGGTTTTATGCCTTATTACCTTGCGAAATGGAAAAGGGCCGGCTCTTGAATTTGTCCCACTTTTGCATTGGTTTTTTGGAGACCGGGCCGGCCCGCTCCCTAAAAAATCGGGTCTGGCCGGCCCTCAAATTTACCCTGCTCGCCCGGGTGGGCGCTTCTTAGTGTGTCCGGTGTTTAACAATATGTGTTTAAAATTATGCACCGTTTGCATGCCGTTATCCGCATGCTTGTTTGCAACGTGCGCACAGAATTTTCATCATCAAAAATTTGGACTGTGGCCCTTTGGTACTGTAACGACTCGGGACCCAACGCCTTCGCTACGAGACCCGCCTTCTCAGAAGCACAATTTTTCTCATGGCTCGCGGAGGTGGGCAGTTGTCCGCTGTTTACAAAACAATGTGAGCAAGATTGCATCCCCAGCCTAGACTGTGCGGCAGATTGCAATATTTTAAAAATTCGAGGTTCCCGCCAATCTTTTCTTCTCAAATCGTTGTTGGACCAATATTTTTCATTAAATTTCTAGTTGAAAAATCTTTTCGACTCTAGTTCTCCGTTGTTTCTGGCTTATCAAAATTTCTAAAATGCTCGAAAAATAGCAAACAAATCAAAGTTTCGGAAGCAATTTTTTCAGGTCCACCGAAAAAATACCCGCGGAGTTCTGAAGTTTATGCTGTATATCTTTTGTTTGGGTGAATTTCCTGCTCCACCAAAATTGCTCCCGAAACTTCATTGTATTGTCTACCATTTAAGTCCAGAAAATCGAAAAACCATCCAGAAAGTCCAAATTGCAAGAGTCGGAAAGTTTTAATTCCTGCCCGACGTTTAACAGAAGGCAGTCCTTTAACATGCCCGGGGTTTCCATTAGACTGCTAGCCGTGACCCTTTGTCAGCTTTTCTCTGGGATTCTGTTATTCCGGTTCTTATCTACGTTCTCTCCTGTCATTTTATTATTTTAATAAATATATACAAACTCAAAGTCTAGTTCACAACAGTATTCTTCATGAATTCAGCTTTTAACATTTAAAGAAACATTGATAAAAGTGTTCTTGTTTTCGCGATAAAGAGAGAGACGGAAAGTTTCCATTGAAAATGTCGAAGCTGTCATTTAAACTTATTCTTTGTCGGCGCGTTTTTGGCCGGCTTTGGCAAAGTGTGATCTCTCGTTGTTTCTGCTTTTTTCATTCAGTGTTGCCTACTAATACTCCCCCTTAGGCCAATGTGGAACGTCATCAAGTGCGACGTCTGTGGATGTTTTGGGAGAGTGAACCACGGGAGTTGGTTCGGCCACTGTCCCAACCCTTCGTGTGGCTCCATCCTCCTTATGCCACTGCCACCGAGTAAAAAGTTAGTTTTTTTTTTAAATAACATTTTTTAAAGGGAAAGGTGCTTGCGGTACTTTTTGTTGTTTTTGGCTTTTAAAGACATTTTTTTAATGAAAATTTAAAACATGCTGGATTTTTTGTTGTAGTTTTGCATTGAAAAGTAACTTTCCCCGTAATTTTCGTCGCAATTTGGTTCTCGGCCAAATTCAGAGCGCACGGTGAGTCGAGCGAGTGGCCCCGCGGAAATCGGAATGGCCCTGCCAGCCGCTTTCCTAGTGACTACGGTATTTATAATTATAGGGTGTACCCGGGTGTACAGTTTCTAATGGCCCCGTTTGAAGCGGCGTTAAAACACGCCGGGCCGCGCGTAAAACACTGCAATGTTAATTTTACTTTAATTTTAAAAATACCGTAGTTACTAGGCCTCGAGAAAAGCGGCTGTCAGGTCCATCCTGACTTCCGCGGCTCCCCGCTATGACGCCGGGAATGCGGCAATTTGAATTTTGCCCAATTCTTTTTCTATGTAGTGTGGTTTATCGTAAATGTTTAAAAATTGTTACATAGTGTCGGAAAATGCACCCCTGCGGTCTCTTAATAGGGTATGGATAAAATCTTGAAGCACCCTCCCCGAGGTATTCTACTCTATCTAAAAAAAATAGTATTGCTGCGTTATTTTTCTTACAACTCTTATGTACAACTTTTTTTCTTAGTTTTCAATATTTAAATGTCATATTTCGCGTTACAATTGATTTTCTTGCAATTTTGCTCTTTTTCTTCAAAAAATAAAGTCGTTATGTATTGAAAACGACCGAAAAGTGTTAAAAAAATTGATAAGTAGTGAAAATCAGTTAATGAATCTTCTTCGGAGAAAAGTCGTTTGGGCCCGAGAAATTGTCGTTTTCTCCGCCGGGGAAAAAGTCGTGGAATCGCTCCCTGTCCCGCAAACTGCAAAAATTTATTATTATCACAACATGGTGGGGTGCAAATGTGCTCAAATGGCAAATGTCCCGGTTAAAGGAATAAATGACGTCACTCACCTGCATATCTTCCCTTCGGGAACCAACCGTTTCAGTCACATTTCGCCCGAATTAACAGGCAAACTTTCGATTTGATTTTTAAAATATTTCAAGAAAGTGAAGCCATAACAAACCTTTAATCGGTATCCATTTTGTTTTAAATTCGGCCCGCTGTGACGTATGTCGTTTATTTTCAGATGATCCCGGTTAAAGGACGGTATTTTCGAAATCGGTCTCGTAACAAACTCGTGAATTTGTGACCTTTTTATGTGGGATTTTGTCTAGTTTTGTGGTTTTGGCCGTTTGTCCACTTAAAAACAGTCCTTTAACCGGTAACCCCTTTGATGGCTGCCTGTTCCCGCCGTGAATAACTTCTTTTTTTTTATTCAAAAACGCCAATGCCGCATGGTTTCAGAGGCGGTTTTGTTTATTTCGTGGCGGGTCCCAAGCCTCCAAAATTACCCCGCTTTTGAAAATTGTTGCCAGAATCTTGTTTCAAAGGGTACTAGTGCGCCCCATTGCTAATCATTTTTTTCTTTCAAAAATTTCGTGTAGAGGGCCACAAAGTGCAAAAAGTCATCCGGGAAAACTTCTGATTTCCACATAATCCCGGTTTTTGTATGCTAATTCGCCCCTTGCAGGTATGTAGTGTGCCAACAAAATTTCTACATGATGGTGGGCGAGGAGCGCGTCTATATGTGCCAAGGATGCCGAACCCATCATACCGTCGGTGGGGTTTTTCTTCATTTTTTCGTTTTCCACGGGCTAGCCCGGCGGAACATGTCAAACGACTGCCCCTAGTTTTATTCCCTTCGTTTTTACAGGTTCCACCGGTATCTCCGTAATGAACCACCAGCAGGTCTTCAGAGCCACCAATGGGACCAGTTTCTTCAACAATGCCTCTGACAATCTTCCCGACACCATGGTGCCCAGGTCGGTCTTTTAATGCGCATATGAGGATACCCCAGGCTTGGTAGAGAAACGATCGATTTTGTGCCAAAAGTTGCACAGACGCTTTTATTGACTTCGCTGCGGAACCCAAGCTTTTTTTTAAAGGCTGATATGCTAGCCATTCCCCCCATTGACTTGTATATAATGGGAGCCCTTAAAAATCTTCTTAATTTGAATTTAAGGTCTCAGCTTATGGCCGCGGAATCGCAGAACGCCGCTCTTACCAAGGATAAAGAGAGACTGGAGAGGCACATGGAGACTCAGAGGGCCGGCTTCAGAGATCTGGAAGAACGTAAGTTCTCAGCATTGTTTAGGGGCTCCATTGTTTGACGCGGGGTTCTCAAATGACGGGCCGGGCCGAGGGATTTTTTGGGAGGGCCCGGTCGTTTAAATCGGTACAATAATTTTTTAAACTGTTTTAAATTACTTATTAATGTTTGTTACTAACATGTAAGCCAATATTAATCGTACAAAAAAAGAATGTCACCGACCGGGATCGAACCCTGGTCGTTTGGGTGGCATTCTGACTGGGTGGTCCAGGGAAAACGGGCCGACCGGCCGACCAAAATTTTCCAGCTGGCCGGGCCCGGCCCGTGAGCCACTTGGAGATTTACATTTTTTACCTGTTAATATGTCGTGTGATATGGTCTAGAAATTTGGTAGCCCCCGCTGCCTTTCGGAGACACAGTCAGTTTATTACAAAAATATCTTACTGTATCTAGAGGGGTGTATCTGAAAGTTTGGGCGAAAAAATGATTAATCCGCTTTTTTACATTTTCCATTGAATTTTCTCTCCAATCCTTTCGTTTCAGGCCTCTCAAAAGCCAATGTGGACCGCGATCGCCTGAAGATTATCAAGAAGGAGCTGGAGAGTAAAATCGCGAAGGCGAATTCTGAGAAGGCGGCGGAAAAGAAGGAAGGGCAGCAGTGTCTGAACATCGTCGCTCGGGTGGAGGGCGAATTGGGTCGTCTGAAGAACGTCCTCCAGCGGGGAGTGGAGAAGAAGGCCGCCGGCCGTCGCGTGGAGGACAACAACAACCAGCAGTAAGAATAAGGATTTTAACCAAATAAATTGCAATTTTCAGCAGCAACTCCACCCTTCTCGGCCAAGGTTCTACATCGTCGACGACCCACGGCGACGCCTCCGAGCAGGGTAGGTTTTCTTTTTGTTAAATAGGCCAAGTTTAGGAGAAATTACCTACCAAACCCTCTTTTAAGGCCCCATAGTTGAGGGTGTTACCCTATTTTAAGATCCTATAGTTAAGGGTGTTACCTTATTTTAAGCTCCCGTAGTTAAGGGTGTTACCCTATTTTAAGGTCCTATTGTTAAGGGTGTTACCCTATTATAAAGTCTCATAATTGGGGGTGGTACCCTATTTTAAGGCCCCACAGTTAAGGGTGTTTCCATATTTTAAGATCCTATAGTTAAGGGTCTTACCTTATTTCAGGGCCCCATACCCGTAGGGTGTTGCCCCATAGGTAAGGTTGCTACCCTATTTTAAGGTCCCTTAATTGGGGGTGTCACCCTATTTTAAGACTCCAAAATTAAGTTTAAGGTTGCAAAGAGAAGGGTATTTTTATGTCTTATAGGCGTGAATGGCGAAGATTCTGAAGCGAGAAGGAAGGCTCTTGTGGAAGAATACGAAATAAAGATCGAGGCTAAGAACGCGGAGATTGAGAGACTGGAAGGTCGTCTGAAAGACCAAGAGGAGAGGATCCAGCGAGAGAGGATCAGTGCTCAGGAGGGAATGGCCGCCTTCAAGACGCGGCTGGACTTGGCCATTGACGAGAGGATGGCTGAGGTGGAGCGTGAGAGGAGGAGGGAGGCAGCCGACCAGTCTCAGAGGGATCTCGTGTTCGAGAATGTTATCGAAGTTCTGAAGCAGGAGAAGGAGAGGTTGAAGAAAGAGGTGGAGGAGAAGGACGCCAGGGAGACGAGGCTCATCGCTGAGAGACGAGAGATGGAGGAGGCCTACGAGAAGAAGATGGAGCTTCTGAAGCGGGAGAATGAAAAGGCAATCGAGGATATGAAGAAGAGTCTGGAAGAGAAAGACGAGGCGATGAGGGAGTTCCTGGCCGAGCTGGAGCAGAAGGACGGATTGGAGAAGGAGATGAGGAAAGAATTGAAGCAACAGAAGGAGGAGAACGAACAATTCAAGTGAGATCTCTCTCTCTTTCTCTCTCTCTCTCTCTCTCTCTCTCTCTCTCTCTCTCTCTCTGTCTCTCTCTCCAAGCATGGCTCCGCGCCGGCCCGCCAATTTTTTTCTCGGCCCGGGCCGAGACATAATTTTTCCAAAATGTAGAAAAAAAAGTTTTTCCTTTTGAAATGTACTAGAATTTAGTTTCTAGCATAAATAAAAAGCAAAACTACAAAGGGAAAAATGTTTTGACAACGGGGGATCGAACTGGGGTCACTTGGTTTGCCAGTCCAACCCCATACATTGCCATGGATCACATTAAAAAACTATATAGGGTAGTTCGAATCCTCCTTTAAACTTTATCTTTTGCACATTGAGAACGATGTTTTCCAACAAAAAGAATGGAAAAATGTTAATCTTGACAGGGGTTACATAAAAAAATATCATTGTCAAAAAATCACGGGCGACCCGGGCCGCTCTAAAAATTTCTCGGCCCGACCGGGCCGGCCCTTGATTTTGTCATGCTTGCCTCTCTCTCTCTCTCTCTCTCTCTCTCTATTCCCTTTCTAAAATTTTGTTTCTAAAAATAAGTTTTCAGGGCTACCGTCGAGAACATGAGAACCACCCTCAGTGAGCAGGACGAGGAGAACAACTCCCTTTTGTAAGTTCTCTCTCTCTCTCTCTTTTCTTTCTCTGTATCTGTCTCTTTATCCCTCTCTCTATACAATTTTCCAGGCAAGCCGTGAAGAACGAGATGACAAAGGAAATGGAGCAATTGAGAGCCGCCCTCAAGGCTCAGAAGGAGGAGAACCAACAGCTCCGGTGAGTTTAACTCTCTCTCCCTCTCTCTCTCTCTCTCTCTCTCTCTCTCTCTCTCTCTCTCTTTTAAAGTTGAAATATTCAGCCGATCCCAGCGCAACTCGACTCATCATACTGCTCATGTGCAGGCCTCCACTTCGAATGGTGGGATTTCTTTTTTTTGAGTTTTCTTGTTTTGAAGGCAACGCGCTCCATTGCGAAGACAAAATCTGACCCACGCGCACTGTTGAGGTTCAAACGAAAATTATCGATTTTGCGCATGATTCCTTTAAACTTTTCAATCAAACGCCAATTCAAACGTCCACCCTTGATCCAATTAACGAAATTTAGTCGCTTGGACTTCCTCTTTATTATGAATTTAGACGCACCCTCGGCCCAGAAGAGGATCAAGGTGGAAGTAGAAGAACAAGATTCGCCTGCTTCTCCGGCTTCTCCGAAGAGGATCAAAGTGGAGCCGGGAGTGGAAGAAACGGCTGCTGCGAAAACGGTGAAGGTGGAGGTGGCTTCCGAAGATTGAGAAGAAACACAAGAAGATCTACCTTGCGATATTATTTTATGTTATATTATGTTGGATTGTAATATTTTAAGTGCATGTTCATAGTTAAATACAGTTTTTATATCGATGGACCTTTTATTAACAATTCGGATTTTTTAACTTGGGTTTATAGCCTAGTATCTTAAGAAATGTCTAAGGTAAGCCGAACAGACGCGGCTGCGGGGAGAGATTATTCCCTCGAAATTTGATAGCTCCCCAAATGTGACGGCTGCCATAACTGTTTTATATAGGAAAACTGTCATTGGCAGCCAAATTTAGGCACATTTTGATGTAATGGGTCCCGAAAAAAGATCGACAAAAGGTGTTTGCGGCACCTACATAATTCGGCGTTTGGTGGAAAATAGTTTTAAAAAAAAATTAGATGGGGAGCATATTTAAATACGGCGGTGAACTTTCCATTTTACGTGACGCCGACACACGACGCGCTGAGAGCGACAGTTTTTCCTTAAAGGACTGGCTGAGTATATCTCGGATGGATCATTTTTCTCGTAATCTTACAATGAACAAAAAGTGCGCTCTAATCGTTTTTTTTTGTGAAAAGTCTCGCGAAGATCATTCTAAAACGTGTAAATTGCAAACATCACGCGGAACATTTTCTTGTAGCGCTGGACACGTAGTGCCAGCCAGACCTTGCTTTTGGGGTTTTGCTTTGTATTGGGCCCTTGGGAAAATGTGGGTTTTTAATTTTTGGGGCCCCCTCTCTTTGGGTGGACCTTACGTTTTGACCCTCCCCCCTCCGTACCGTGCCAGGTATGAACAGTAAAATTTCTTTCACCCTTTCTCGTCTGTTCGGGGTGGAAACAAAATTTTTGGCTGGTTTTCTATAGGAATTATAAAGTTTTACTTGAAAATGTCCTTTGAACTGTTGCCTTACAGAAATAATCTTACATAGTTTGTTTTGTTACATACACTATAACACTTTTACAATCGCAGCGCTGAGCTGCAACCTTTGTCGTTATATTTTCAACGCGTATTTTTAGGTTCTACTGTGAAAAGAAGCATCATATCAGCATGGCCTCCAATGGATCGAACTCCGACTTTAGCAGCGCTATGTTTGCCGACGTCATGGTTGCCAGGTCGGTTTTTTTTACAGTCCAATTTCACCGGGATCGAACCCTAGTCGTGTGGGTGGCAATGCGACTTAATGGTTAAGGGTAAACGGGCCGGGCCGAGCAAAATTTTCCAATTGGCCCGCCTCATGAGAGCCTTGTTTGTGGGCACGCCCATTTTCCTGAGTTTGGCAAAATACCAATCTCCCGAGTTCGCTGGGCGTGCCCAAGTTCTTTTAAAACTCAATCGCTGGGCGTACCCAAGTTTTGACGAAGCTTTTCCTGGCTGGACCCAAATCTATACATGTCGTATTTCTAAGTAATTAGCGAAATTCGAGTTTCTCCAAACTTTAGGATGGGAAAAAACTGCGAATGTGGATTGTACCTTGTTCATAAATATAGATTTAGGTCTCTCCAGATGGTCGCCGAATCGCAGAAAGCCGCTCCCCTCGAGGGCCGAGTGAAACAAGAGGAGAGTCAGTGGGTCAGCTTGAAGGATCTCGAACAACGTAGGTTCTTAGCATCCGATTCATCCGAATAGCACCGTTTATCGATTGAATTTATTCTCCAATCATTCTGTTTCAGGTTGCCTCGAAGCCGAAAACCCGGCGGAAAAGAAGGAGCAGCTGAGTTTCGCCGGCCAGATGAAGAGCGAATTGGATTGTCAGAACAATGTCTTCCAGCCGGGAGTGGGGAAGACGGCCGTCGGCCAGCTGAACAGCTACCAGAAGTAAGAATTTGTATTTTAAGTCGAGAAACTGCTATTTTCAGCAACTACGCCCTTCTAGACGGCGGTTTTTCGCCTTTCGTCCTTAGCAACTCCCCTGAGCAGAGTGGGTTATTTTCTTTTCTTTTTTTCTTAGCTTGGTAGCTTGGCATGGAATGTTTAGGGGGTTCAACTTGTAAGCCCCAAATGCCCCAAAATGACGTCTTTTTTGTGGACAAAATGGCCAAAGCATTTATGGGTTGGAAAGTTGTGAGGATTTTCTTCGTCTTTTAAAAGTTTTGTGGACATAGATTTCCCTAATTTTGGGGCCTTAAAGTTACGGCGATTCTCATTTTTTAAGCCCCAGGTTTAAAAGGAATTGCTAAGTTTGAGGCCCCAAAGTTGAGAATTACTCAATTTTAACATATCAGTGTTATAGGAATGACTTCCTATAACAATTTTAGGTTGCGCGGTATTTTAAGACAGAAATTTAGAGGCACCCTAATTGCCATAATTTAAGGTCTCAAAATTTTGGGTAACAACTGGGAGATTTTAGGTCCCATGCTTTAGGTTTCCGCAAGAGACCAAGGAATTTGTGTTGCCGCCCGTGAATGAAACACTAAATTTCAAATTTTTGTATGAATTTGTACAAGTTGGTTGAGATATATGCCAATAATAGTTGTAAAACAGGAATGCACTGAACGGGATCAAACAATGGCTAGCGTTTGGGGCATACTTGGCCAACCTACCGCAGGGTATATTTCGCGACACCCCCACAGCCGCTGCTCGCGGTGATTGGCCAAGTATGGTTTGGGGGGGCTGGATGGGTAACCCCCCTCCAAAAAGTGCATCGGAGACAAAGTAAGGCCCCCTTCAATTTTTGTTCCAGTTTTCAATCTAACGCTGAATGTCCACCTATGGATCGAACGTTTGTTGCAATTTGACTGAGTATTTCAGGCTCGACTAATTGGGGTCCCATCCCTTTGGGGGACATTACTTTTTGACGCCCCTTCTGAACATAGAAAACAGCGACCCTGATTTTCGGTTTACGCCATGCCGAATTTCTTATTTGGGGAACCCTACGGTTTGAAATATTGGTTTATCATAGTTTTGTTTAGTTGATGTCTGAAGCGAACCTTTACATGCAAGTATGAATAGTTTTCAGTGGTGAATCACGTCGTGAGGGAGTACGAAAAGAAGATCGAGGCGAAGAATTTGGAGATTGCAAGGCTGAAAGGTCTTCTGACCGACCAGGAGGAGAGGATCGATCGCGAGAGGATGGTTGTGCAGCAGCAAGCGGAGAACATGGCTGCGGTGCTGCGAGCGCGATTGGCCGGCTACGAGATTGACGTGACACTTCTGAAGCAGGAGAGGGACAGACTGAAGAAGGAGATAGTGAAGGAGAGACTGGAGAGGCAGAGGAAGACTTTTAACGATATCGAAGATTACGACGATTACATGAAGCAGCCGGAGGAGGAGAGTAAGAAGACAATTGAGGAGTTGACAAAGGAGTTGGAGGAACTGAGGACCGCCTTCAAGGAACAGAATGAGGAGAACAGACGCCTCCGGTGAGTTATATTATCTCTCTCTCTCTCTCTCTCTTAAAGTTGAAATTTTCAGCAAATCCCAGCGCAACTCGGCTCATCCTGATCAGACCGCCCGTGTGCAGCCCTCCACTTCGAATGGTGAGGCATTTTTGTATTTTGGGTTTCAAAACGGGGATTTTGTTTAAAAAAGTAAAGTAAAGTTTCCCCCGTATCAAGGTTTGTAGTACCTGCGGGAACCAACGGCTAAGCCCGGTGGCGGGGTTGAGGCTCTCTTCCTGGCGTGCCAACGTTTCTCCAGGCGTAGGGGATTTTGTTTAGAGCGACAAAACGATTTGCTAGTATTTTTAAATTTTACCTTTTTGTGGGTTAGCGCGCTCCATTGTCAATAAAATCTGACCCACGGCAACGTCGGGTCCAAATGGAAATTATCGATTTGATTTGACGCCTTTTGTTTTCATTTCCAGCGTTAAGATTTTAGCTTAACACGTGTCGCGCCAAAACAAAATTTTGAAAATTATGGGTTAATGAGAATTTTAATGGATAGAAAAAACAAAATGATTCCAAAAAATCGTCGTTTCTTTACTGAAACTTTTGTGAAACATCACGAACTTGAAAAATGAATTTTTCATTTTTTAATTTGTTTTAAATTTTTTTTAATTTTCGAAAAAATGAATCAAATTTGAATTTTCTGCCGTATCAAAGGGGCTGACATCGCTTACCGTAAAAAAATGCCCGGGCCCAGAAATCGAAATCTAATGAAATGAAAAAAAGTTTGTTATGGGTTTGGGGAGAATAAACGCGGTTTATCGCAAAAATCTGACCCACGGCCAATGTTGGTTTCAAACTACAAATTTTATTTAACGTGCCCGTGGACTCAAAGTTTTAGATTGAAATTGAGATGTTCATATGTTTCTACAAAATTTCAACACAGATTTTGGTTCAAAATGAATATTTTTCATTGTATTCATTACTGACCGTATTTCATTAAATGGACATTGAAACACCCCTGGACTCCTTTTTATTATGATTTTTAGACGCATCCTCGGCCCAGAAGATGATCACGGTGGAATTAGACGAGCAAGAGCCGGACGCGCCTGCTCCTCCGAAGAGGATCAAAATCGAAGTGGAGGAAGAGGAAATAGTGGCTGAGAAGACGGTGAAGGAGGAGGTGGCTCCCGAAGATTAATAAGAGGCACTATAAGATTGGGCTTCTGTTGTGTTACATTGTAGTATTGTTTTTGCACGTTTATAGTGTAATACAGTTATGATATCGATGGGCCTTGAATTATTGTAAGAAATATAAAATTAGCGTATTTACGCATTGGAAGCCGCGATTTACTCCGCCGTGGGCATACTTACGGGACTGGTCGACCAGAATGGCCGACTTCTCTCTCTCTCTCTCTCTCTCTCTCTCTCTCTCTCTCTCTTTCTCTCTTTTTTCAAAGAAAAGTGAGTGAGAGCCTCGGTGTGAGGCAGAGAGGAGAAAAGGTTAAGTAAAGACAGAGAGGCAATGAGGCAGAAAAGCTGCCTGTGGAACCCAGCCGTTGGAAAATTATTTGTTTCAGAATTCCCCTCCAAGTCGGCAAAGCCTCCGCCGGAGCTGCGTCTGGTCCAGTCGAGGGTCGCTCTGCTCCTTCCACAGGAGACGGTTGGCTGGGAAGAGTTTGGAATGGAGGGAGAGGAGCTGGAGAAGAGACAGCCAAGTGCCATCGAGGTAGATCATTTGATTCTCGCTTAACAGGGGAAATAGAAGTTTGTATAGTCCTCGCCATACCGGTCAAAATCTGGCTGATTTGACTGCGTACACGGCCTGAGTATCCTATACTGCACTCATTTGGAAAAGAATGTAGTTCAATACTGATTTCAGGTGAAACAAGACGATGAAGGAGACGATATGAATGAGGATGGGACGTCTACACTGTGAAGAAAACGACTAATTTCAGAGATCTCAGAGGAAAACGGTTGAGAATTAAACAATTACGCATTTTTTATGGAAGACAATGAAAATGATGGGGAAAATGATTCTGGTCGCGAGAGCACATTCTTAGAAAAACTCTTATTCTGAGAAATTCCCAAATTCTGTTTAGAACCTTCCGAGGGCTTAAATAAAACATATTACATTCCTCGGCAATCCTAGCCCCCCCCCCCCTCTCTCTCTCTCTCTCTCTCTCTCTCTCTCTCTTCTTCAGTTTCGGTGGACGTGTTCCCTCCTCGAAGCCCTCTCCATAACTGACGCAGACGAAATCAGAGATGACGTTGTTTCCAACTCTTTCCGCGATAATTGAAATCGTTCCTTTAGGAGGAAGGCGTGCCGTAGGTGGGTCGAATTTGTACATTTCCGATTCGGGTATTATGCAGAGCGAGACGTCCTCGCGGTTGTTCCTGATTTCGATTGTGGCTCCTGGGATGTATTTGACAATGCCTGGATTCACGTCTATGTCTTCAGCTACTTCCCATGTTCTCTGCTTCTCAACCGAAGCCTATAATCCATTCATAGAAGAGTCACTTCAAGTTGCAAACCGTGGGAGAAATGATCGCTCTGAAGAGCAGAGGGGCGTACTTCAAATCCTTGCTGCATGTACTGCAGCAGGCGATGCAGACGGCCGTTTCAAACGTTTCGGCGATATTCAGAGGAACAGTGTATTGTGGAGAGCACGGACTGAAAACAGCAGAGTACATGGTTGAAGACCGTAACTACCAAGAGCCCTTGTAGATGGACATCGGTTGGAATTTGAAGTTAGTGTTTCCATGGGTTACTGTTACAACGAAGGGGGCTTCAGATGATGGCTCCTAAAGATACAACACGTTTTAATCTTTTTTTTTTGTTAGAAACCCACCGTATTTCGGTCCAAGTTCCTAGCGACAGTGTTGAAGTTTAACGCTTGCCCAAAGAGAAAACCAGATTTTGTTAGGCCCGCATAAAGCGGGAGGTACGATTCGTACTTTGTCATGCATTTTGGGAGGAACTTTGTACGAAAAGTTTGTCCCATCAAGGCGAAACAAAGTCCTGGAAATCACTGTTTGTTTAAGCCAGCAATTATTTAAAACCCATATCGTTTTTGCAACGCTTTATCCGCATTTATGCAACATTTGTTTATCGCAATTTTCTGATTCACAACAACACCCCATTCATGGCTGTTAGAGCGAAATGATACGAGATAAGGTGAAGATTTTAGGAAGGGGGAATATTGACGACACATTATCATTTGAACACCCCACGCCATTCTCTCTATTTCCTACACTCTCTCGACGATTGCCTAGCGTGTCAGAATTCAGTGGAAACAATACAGTGCGCGGCTATTGAGAACAACGTGATTCGCTTTTGAAAAGATTCTGCTGCCAGCCGTGCAATATGAATTACAACAGGGAAACTTTGGCACGTAAATGACAGTTCTGTTGCAAAATTATCTGAATAAGGTGTAAGCTCAACTATAGCTGTGGAAAATTGGAATCCGGCCAAGAAAATAGTGTGCAAAAAACGAAGACGCACAGAAAAAGCGATCTTTTCTCGCCGATTTCCGTTTGGCTGCGGTTATAAAGTGATGAGAAAGCGCCCTAATGCAACAAACGTACAGTCAGAGAAATAAATTTTGGTTTCTTGGAATTTCCCGGCGCCTAAATTGCTACCATTTGTTTAAACCCCGCGCCCACCGACCTTTTCAAAAGTTTCGAATACCTGCGCATCTAATTAGCTAGAGAGTGTGCAAAAATGGAGACGCAGACATTTTTTTCCAGCCGCTTGCGGCGGCCGCTAGGGGAATAGACGCAGCAGAGTTTCAAATGGCGCAAGGAAAACACTGTGAAATTATCATTTGAGCTATCAAAATGGAGAAAAAAACATACTGTTGCCAGGTCGGCTGTTTCTGCTGGTCTCCAGTCGTCTCTGCTCATCAACTCCTTGGAGATCCTTCTCCACCTTCTTTCGTGTCTTCGCTGCTCCAGGCTTGTTCTCCAGCCGTCTTCCCTGCTCATCGCCTCCTTGCACGGCCTTCTCCGCCTCTTCCTCCAACAAGTGGCCGGGGGACCTGTTGAGGTCCATGTGTTCCCAGTGATAGAACTTTGGCGAAGGCCAAGGAGGGCTCGCTGAAAACAAAATTATTTGAATTCGAAATGTGAATGATCTCACCTTGAACTCCCACGTCTCCTCCATTCCATTGAGTTTCTTCGTTTCTCTCGGGTGTTACGACACCCATCCTGTCTCCTGAAACACTTTCTGTAAAAAGATTTCCGAGAATTTGTGACCGTAAAATGAACAGGACTTTTTTTTAAATAGAATTTTAGGATGAATTACAATTGAAAAGTTGAAAAGTCCTTTCCATTTTAGTCAAATATATGCAAAACTTACGAAATTCTCGCACTCTCCGGGCTGCATTTTGCATGGCACCCTTGATGCCCTTCTGCTCTCGCTGACGCCACGGGGGGTGGTTCAGGCGGTCTGAAACCAAAACCTGGTCTTCCTTTTTTGCGTTCTCTTCTTTTAACTAATAGCTTTTCTTTTTGAAATTTAAGTTTACTGAATTGCGAATTTCTAAAGTTGAAATCTACGTTGTCTACACACTCACACACTCACACACTCACACACTCACACACTCACACACTCACACACTCACACACTTTCTTAAATTTAAATATTCATCCAAAAGCAAATTTAGCAATCGATAACAGTCCCATTCTTGGCCAATACGCTCAAATCTGTAGTTCCACCTCCAAACTCCACAAGAATCAAGAAGTACGTGAATATGGCAGAAAAGAGCTAAAACTATAATTAAGCAAAGAATTCAAAAATAAACAAACGCTTAGTAGACACTTAGCTCACAGTATTTACAGTACAGTATTTACAGTAGTGTTAGTAGTTTGTGAGCGTAAAAATTTCTATAGATTGTATTGTTTTTTTTTTTGGAGAAAAGACTCTAAAAATATGTCCATTAATTCATCCTTATTGAACTCAGAACTCCATTAATTAACTTTTCCCGTTTTATTTGTCAGGTTGAAATTTATTGAACTAGTGGGAAATCAAAACTTGTTTTTTCGCAACCCAGTATTTTGAAATGTAGCCGCCCCTTCCACGGTGCCATGCCAACGCCCGCTTCCTATTATGAGACTTCCTTGTATCGCACGGGTTCTTTTTGATCTTTTTTTTCTAAAAGTTTTTTAAACCTTTTTTTCATTTCAAAGACGATATTTCAATACGGAAACAAAAACGCAAAACGCTTAAAATACTTTTACTTTTGTTCTATTCGAAAATGAATAATGTAGCAAATTTGAAAATCAAACTGCAAACAATATATAAAAGTCTTATAAAACAAAAAAAAGTAGTTTTTTGTCTTTTACGAAATTTTTCTTCCACCCGTTTTACAAAAAACTTCCTAAAATTTATTTTATTTTCCAAACATAATTTCAAAAGGAACAATGATCTGAAATTTGACCAAATTTTATCTTAATCTGCAGCCAAAATGACAAATTTAAATATTTGTAACTTTAGCGAGGTATGGTGAATAATTTTGCTATTTCCGTACTATTTAAAATTCAACGGAACAGTTCAATTAAATCTGTCTAAAGATGTATAATGATTTTACACATAAAAGGGGAAACATGAAACTTTTTTTTGTTTTTGGAAGGTACATAACATTTTCATCTGTTTTAGTATTTGTCGGCACAATCTTTGTTTTTGTATTCGATATCAATGGCAACAAGCATTTGTTGTGCCGGAGCGTAAATATTTTACTCTCTGCCTCTCTTTTTCTTATACCATCTATTTTTCTATATCTCTCTGTTTCTCTCTATCTACCTTTCTCTGTCATTATTTCTCTCTTTCTCAAAGTCTCTCAGTCTTTACCTTTTTTTTCTCTCCGTCTCTATTTATCTATATATGCCTCTATCTCTATCTTACTCGTTTTTAGATCCCTCTCTTCATGTAGCTGTCGCCAAACGAGCATCGGCTACCAAAAGCCGCTTTTTCTCTGCGTCTCGCACAATATTTCCGCTTGAGTATCGTACGACTTGCATTAGGGCCGTTTTTGGCAGGATGCTCGTTTGGCGACGGCTATATGTCCATCGTCCCATCGTAGAATGTTTCATGTCATAAAGAACTTATTTACCTTGGTGATTCTCTCACAATTACACCTGATTGTGTGATTCAACTTGAAGTATTTGAATCACGCCTTAATTAACTAGGTTTTGCAATTTTCTCACTCTTGAAATGATGTGTTGAAATACAGCGGTGACAAGCCTTGGGAACAAAAGTCAGACGTTGTTATTCTTGAATCAATTTTTTCTCGTTTTTCTCGTTTTTAACTCTCACTTTTTCACTCGTTTCCTTTTTTCACAATAAATCTTTGTTCCAGGAATGTCATTCTTCCGAAAGCTGTTTATCATCCTCAACTTTTTACAATTATCCCTCGCTCAGTTCGATAGAAGCACCTGTGGAAGCCAAAAAGGCTGCCTGTTTTTCCCAAACAACTGCGTCAACGATTGTAGAATCACATTTTCATATGTGGTGGGGGGTAAAATGAAAAAGGGTTATTCATATGTTGTTAAGCAAGATGGGGACACTTTGCTAATGGAACTGGCTGGTCCAGCACAAAGTCAACTTCAGTACGTGGCCGTTGGTTTTTCAAATGATGCAGCGATGGTGGGTGGGGAAAATTTGTGTTGTAAATTTAAAAAAAAACATTTAGAGAACACATAATCAGGACGACGACGAATCATTCCTAAGGACAATTATCCAACAAACCATAAATTTGTAGCATTTAGGTCATGTCAAAATCAAAAAATAAACAAAAAATATATTAGACCTAAAATATTGATCAAGATTTTTTTTTAGGATTCATTTTCTATATAAAAATCAATATGGGAAAACCATTCGTCGATTTTTCTGCTTCTGGGTAAAGTAATTTTCCCATGAGATACTGTAACTACAACGTCAACCTTTTGAAAATGAAATATATATAATCGCTTGAAGTAATTGCAAATGTGATCCTAAAAAAGGTGGAATTTTTAATTTATACAATAAAAACTTTTTTTTAAAATTATATTGGGGCTCCCGCTTTTATTCCTCATAAACCTTTTTGAGTGTACGTTTTTCAAATTACAGTATTTAGATTGTTAAACCAAAATATGAAAAATACTATTTTTGAGTAGTGCTTGCAACTCTCGGCAATCTCAACCAAATTTAGGTTAAAAAACACGCAAATAATGTAATTGTGAGTTTTATTTTTATGAAAAAAAACACAAAAAAATACTTCTATACAAAAAAAACACCTAAAAAATGAATTTTTTCAGAAGAAACTTTTATCATTAATGACCCAAGCATCAAAAATAGAAAGGCAGACAAATTCACAGAAAAAAAGAAAGAAAAAGATTTTACATTGGTCTGATTTATAGAAAAAAGAGTATGCTTTTTTAAACTCTTTTTTATATGCAAACGTACGTTTGAGATATGTTTGACACAAAAATGTATGCATAAAAAAATATTTTAAAAAATTTGCATGAAAGCTACGCAAGAAAGCCCATATAAATAGGAGTTTAAAAAAAACTAAAAACTCAAAACCTATGTTTAAAACCTTTTATAAAAAAACAGATGAAAGAAAGCCTTTCTGAATGAAATCAATCGCCAAAATCTTTTTATAGTTTGTTTTCAAGAGAAGGTCTTCGACTTTTGGTAAATCTTGAAACAAAGAAAAAAACTTGTATACAACCGAAAAGGAATTAAAACATTGAAGTTTATAGAGGTAGAAAAAGCGAAAGAGCACTGTAAAAGAGGAGTGCGCAGACACTCAAACGATCGCGGCGGGACCAAAGGTACCTAGTCCTTTAAAATTTGTGAAAATGCTTGCCCATTCGTTGGAAATGGAGTATAGGAAAAATGATTTTTTCTCACGTACACATTTTCAGGGCGACGACACAGTTGTCTTCTGTCGAAACATAAACGGACGAGTTCAAGCCGGTCTTAGCTATAACAACGGCCGTTCGAATGCAATGATGGTTCTAAAATTTACATTCGAAAGCTTTTTAAATTCAATTTTCAGGATAGTTCCAACAGTCAGATGGTTAACCAAGCACTGATGTTCAATGGAATGTATTATTGCAACTTAAGGCAATTTAATTAAAAAGCTAAAAGTTAAAAAAATTTAAGGCAGCGTCTGAATTCCGGAGTTGGGAATGTCAAAAATCTAAATGGAACGTATTACATTCTGGCGGCCACAGGCCCTGCTTTGGAAACGGGGCGTAAGTTTATATATATAAAAAATTTTGTTGTTGTAAAATATGAATTTAAAAAAAAAACCTTATTTTAGAGCTTTCCTACCATGCTAACGATAAAGCTGTGCTGCAACAAGTGAATTTGGCGACTTATAGGAGAGACCCTAATGGAGGAGTTAACCCTAACCCTAATAATAATAACAATAACAACAACAATAATAACAATAATGGCGGAAATTTCCCAAACCCAAATGGGGGCGGAGTTATTGTGCCTTCAGGTAATTGTTTGAAAAAATTATAGTTTTTACATTAAAAAATTTTTTTTTTGAATTTCGGCTTGAGTGAACCACTGAACCGAATGGCACATTTTAGATAGCCCTAGGAAATCTTTCTGAAACAGTCACGAAAATTTTTTTTCGCTATACTAATAAAAATTTGTTACTTTTTTACAACAATTGCTAGTTTCATGAAGTTTACGAGGAAAAAATACTGCGGTATACATAATGTTGACTTGCATTATTGCTTTTCAAAACCATTTTTTAAAAATTGTTTTTTAAAGCTATGAACGCCTTAGCTCAAGCGGTATTTTATGAATAACCGTTTCGTCAAAAAACTTACAAAACTTACATCAAAAAACCGAAGGTCTTTGTGGTTTTGAGCTTAATTCAAAATTTATAGTTCCGTTATTGGTTAAACTTTATAATTCAAAGACAAAATGTGAAAGCCTAAATAACATTAAAAAATGTTAAGTAACACCATATAATGTGAAATTCTTCAACTTTAAATTTCATCAGGTGGAAAAAACTTTTTCTTAAGTATAATACAATAATTCCACGCTGAAATCCGAAAACGCCAAAAAAAAACATATCGAAAACCAGCTTTTGTCATGACAGTTTTCGCTTTTTTTTCGACCATGCATTCACAAAATTCAACAGTGATTTTGAAACAAGGTCTGCCCAAAAAAAGACATGGAATTATCTGGAGCCTAACAAAAATAAATAATTTCAATTTAACTTTAACCATAAAATTTACTTGGAAAAACTGATTTTTTGGTTTGTTCTTTTTAAATTGAAGTGTGTTTTCCGCGAATTTTAACAACTTTTCGGTTTCACAAAGATTTTTGGAAAAACTGATTTTTAAAAAAATTTCTTCAGGAGGCATTCCACTACAAAAGTACTTCGATCGTCCCTTGCCCGAATGGTTGAAGATTATTCACGGTAAAAAACTCGATTGTCGTGAAATTCCAATATTCAGCCATTTTGATGACAATTGGTTTTGGAATTTTTCTCAGCACTGGAATACTTTTTGCCAGACACTTTAAACATCATTGGCCGGAATCTACAAGTTGTGGAGTTCAACTTTGGTTTATGGTGCGTTGCAAAAAGAGAGAGAGAGAGAGAGAGAGAGAGAGAGAGAGAGAGAGAGAGAGAGAGAGAGAGAGAGAGAGAGAGAGAGAGAGAGGTAAAGATAAAAAAGGGTGAACGAGAGACTTAGACAGCAAAAATGACTTTTTTTAGTACCATCGAACCCTCAACACTTTTGGTCTTCTGTGCTCAATTGGAGGCTGCGTTGCAATTTTCTGGTCTCAGAATTGGCAATGGACTGGCCCTCGTCCTGGAGTCTCAATGGAGGGGGTGTAGATTTTAATTAAAAATAAATATAAAATATAATAAATCTGTTTTTACAGAATCTAGCTATCGGATCCATTCACTCAATCGTCGGCGCTATCGCTTGTGTACTGGCTTGGCTTCAACCATTTGGAGCTTTGTTGAGGTGAGTGTTTCGGGCAGTTTAGAATGTATGCATAATTTTTTTTTATGAAACAGTCCACGTTTGTTTCAAAATAGCAAAATTTTGTTTATAATTATTTTAACAAAAATAACAAAAACAAAGTATAAAATAAACTTTTGTTCACCATATCAATTATTTATGTATTTCAAAAAGTTTCAACAACAAAAAATGTTTAGAATTCATCTCGTTAAGAGTCATAGCTGATTTTGTTTGATCACATATATTTATAAAAAAGGATTTTCCAATTACTCACCCCAATTTTTGACCACAGCAATTTCTTTTTTGTTTTTTTGGGCTCCGCTGAAAAAATGTCTTTTATATAAAAAAAAATACCTTAATTATCAGAGACGTTAACTAACCTTGGATTAGCTTGAGTGGTGCTAGGGTTGCAGAAATTCTTTGCCAACTATGGTGCGTTTCCTAAAAAGAGACAAGGAAAATGGGATTTTCCTAAAGGACAGGTGCATTTGGTCCCGCCGCGATCACTTAAATGTCTGTGCACTCCTCTGTTACAGCGCTTATTTGCTTATTTTTCCGATATTCACTTTAATGTTTCAAATCGAGAGGTGATAAATACGATTGGATATCAAAGTCGATGAAAAGTCAAATTCCTTTTGTTGGAAATAGACTATATGAAATAGTATAACTGATGTCGATAAATCAAAATGTGTTTTTTTTTAAAATTTGCGTTGAATTTATATCAAAGTAATTATAATTTTAACGAGTGTCAATAAAGTCAATAACTTTTCAACGTGTTGATACTACGCTAAACTATTTTGTTGAGATGAGTGTTTCGGGCACTTTCGAATACACCCAATAAATACTTCATGATAGGTAATTAGTCGAATTTTTTATGAGAGAAAATTGTTATAATTTTCATTTTTGGTTTTTCATAGTGAAACTACAAATCCAAATACATTAACGGTTTTCATTCTCGATTAATAAAAACGTAAATTTTTTTTGCTGTGGATTTATTGATTTTTTTTCTTCGATTTTTTTGTTTGAAAAATTTAATACAAAAATTCCGTTTTCGAGCGAAAAAAAAATCCTTCACGGCGTAGATCGTGATAAAAAAGCATGTCAGCACGTGCACGCAGAACGTGAACGCTGCAGCAAAAAAGCGTGTGTTGCTTGGCTTCAACCTTTTGGAGCTTTGTTGAGGTTAGTGTTTCGAGCAGTTTTGATTGCAAGCGACGGTTCGTATTTAGCAATCACTTCGAAAGGTGCAACAAGAACATAATTGTGGCATTTTTTTTGTTTTTGCGTTTTTTAAAGAATTCAGTGTCCATTGAAAAATTCGTTTTTCTGCAGTTCACTAGGGTAACGGTTATAAGGTATTGTTGGATATGTCAAAGTATGATAAAAACGGGCAATTTAAGTCACAACTTTTTTTTTGGACAAGCGAAAGAACAATTCGTTTCGTTTTGGGCTATGCAAAACAAAAATTGCGGACTTTAGTTTACCAAAAACTTATCACGAACATTCATTAACTTTTGAAAGTGATCTGTGACGATATGAACTAAAGGCTTGTCAAAAACCTTTGGGTAACCTTCTAGTCCTAAAACAAAAAAGTAATCAAAAAATTGCGTGAAAAGCTTTTGTCCCTGCTGGGAAATGTAAGTTAAAAATACAAAAAAGTGAAGGAGGGGATTTTGTCAAATTACCTTTGATCTCGTTTTTTAAAGTATCCTATAACTTTTTGCTGTTGACAATCAGGACTCTTTTATGAGTTACAGTTTTTCAATGTTGAAAATCGCATATTCAAATATACATTTCAGATGCAAACCAGAATCCGGAGCTCGTATCATCTTCAACTGGTTTCATCGCCTCCTTGGCCTCACTGCTTTCGTTTTTGCAAGTAATTTTTTTTGCATTTTAAAAATCGAAAATTTCAATTTCAGTGGGTAATACCTCCATAGCGTCTCTCTACTTTTCTTCAATGTTCTGGAGCTCGGAAGCCGCTCTAGCCATTTGGATTGCGTACATAGTCATCCTCATAGTAACCGCAGTTATTCTTGAAGTTCTCTCTATGAAACGTGAGTTTAATGTTAACTCGTCACGTTCTCACGTGTATCGTCACGTTCTCACGTACCACGTGTTTAGGTTGGTGTTCAACATGTTCAAGCTCCATAGTTCCTGAGAAAGACGGTGATGCTCCTGGATCCGTCAGACATGTTTCAGGATTTTCAAATGTAAGTTGAACTCTACAGCATCTTTAATACTATACACCATTTTCTCTCACCCGTCGGGTTTCTCACTTTTCCAATTTTAAACAGCAAAACGCAAAAAGGCGTTTGACTGAAAATGTGGGGATCATTGCACAGTTTCACTGAAACGTCGCTTCCACACACTATTTAAGTTGAAGTACGCAACATTAGTTCCATTTAAGTAAAAATGTGAGCAAGTTGATTTCTGTTAAAGAGTTACATAGAAGAGGACATTTTCGGTCGCACGTCGCATTTGTGTTTGAGTAAAAAATCGCAATACGACGGGTCTCGTTCAATTTTCCATAACACGCGGCATATCTCAAAACTTCGAACTGCTAGCTCATTTCGTTTTTCGATGAAACGCCGCAAAAATTAAATACACAATGCGTCTTGCTACTTAAAATATAGTGTGTTTTCAAAAAGAACAGCACGGGTTTTTTTTTAAACAAAAATGACAAAAACAAAGTATAAAATAAACTTTTGTTCACCATATCAATTATTTATGTATTTCAAAAAGTTTCAACAACAAAAAAATTTTGGGGGTTTTTTTTTCGTTCGTTTATTTGTCTGTGCACTCCTCTTTTACAGTGCTATTTAGCTTTTTGTATTTTTTTCACATCAATGTTTCCAATCGTCAGTGGTTAAAACGGATCAAAACATTAAGCCGCTCAAAAGTCACCAACCTTTCTTTGGAAACAGACTATATACGTTTTCGGTTTCATTTTTGTAAGTCGAAATACACAGTACGGCGTGTAGGTTTTTTTCCCAGTAGATGTACGAAAAACAGAATTCGTCACATTTTTTATGCCAAAATTATGATCTTGCCAAAATTATGATCTTGCCAAAATCCGAAAAACATGAACTGATCGAAATACGCCAAAAGGCGTGTGTGTGAAAATGATCCTTCAAACATTATAAAATTTCAAGATTCATAGAATATTATTTTCAGGCTCAATCCTACACCCTTCTCTTCTTCATCTTGTTGTCGCTGTGTCTACTGGGAGCGTTTTGCGTGAACATCTTTTTCAAGCCAGTTCTTTTTTGATCTCCGTTTTCTTTCCAACACTTGGTAAATATCCAATTACTGTATTGTTTGCAGCAAGGAAACGTTATTTATAACATCTCATTGTTTTGCAAATGCGTAGACGAAAATCCGAGTATATCAAAGGAAACGGAAAAGTTCTAGGGAAATGGAATTCTTAGAGGATGGTAATGCACCTCTGGAAAACAAAAGGGTGCTGACAAAAAAAACTATGTAGCTGATTTTCAACAAGTATAATAGAAGAACAAAACAGAAAACAAGAGTTATGCGACAGCAGTTCATTTTGTATCACTTCGAAGCCCTTCCGCGGACGAAGGCGCTGTGGCTCCGGATGTGCTGGCGGTCATTCGAGCGGGAAGCACTACGACCACGACCTGAAAAAAAAAATTAAAACTGAAGAATTATGTTTAATTTAACTTTAAAAAAAACCACCAGACTGGAATTCAATTTTACATCAAAAATCTTTTTAGAAACTTTCAGCGTTAATTTTTTGAACCAGATTTCCCGCTCTTCGTTGTTTACAATCCGCTTAACGTCGCTATATTTGTGTTACTGATTTAAAAAACCAATAAAAAGCTTGGTGATTAGTCTAAAATTTTTCACAATGAGAAACGTTCAAGTCGAAACATTAAACGACAATATTTTTCCGCCTTGAAGATCTTAAGGAAGCAGGCTGTTTTTGTAAGCAGCAAAAAACACAAACGTCTCACTTTTTTAGGATTTTAAATACCAAATGTAAAGGCATTTGTTTTCTGAAAGCCGATTTTAAATATGGTGCGTTTCCTAAAAGAGACAGGGAAAATGACATTTTCTTAAAGGACTTTCTTAATTTTCCTAAAGGACAGGTACATTTGGTCCTGCCGCGATCGCTTAAATGCCTGCGCACTCCTGTGTTACAATGCTTTTTCGCATATATTTCTCATGTTCACATTAATGTTTCAAATCAAGAGTGGATAAATACGATTGGATATCAAAGTCGAAATCATTTCGTTGGAAATGCACTATAGTGTAGGAAAAAAATATGAAAAGCAAAGCTTGGAAAACTTTGGACTCGAACGGTCATCACAAAATGTTGTACGCCGGGGCTATCCACTATACCACCAAATTTTTACCTTTCAAAAAAAAGTTGTAATGCTGGTCATACAAAAAAAGATTATTTCGACGTCCAGGTGTTCTTGGTAAGTTTTAAGCACAGATTCATAAATGAGATGCCTAGGGCTGTTCAAAAATGTTCTATTCGGTTCAATGTGGCACCCTGGTTATAAAAGGTTCCCTTGTTTGGGAAATTTTGTAAAAACGGCCACATTATATACTTACCAAAGTTCTCCTTCACCCGAACCTTCGACTCACTCCTGGCCCGACGACGGTCGCTGGAGAGCGCTCCCTGCCTGGCCAACTCGTCAGCCTGAAATTATGTAAATAGTTATTACAATTAATGTAATAATTACTCACCGCCTGATTTCCAGGATCATCCCCGTGTCCATAGACGTGCTGGAACTGAACCCCATTGGGCATCGACTTGGCCAAAAGGTGGAGCTGCTGGTAGTAGTGGGCAAAGGTTCTAAATTGAGTTTCATCTTATATTGCTTCTCCGAAGTTAAAACAGAGTTTGTTAAACAAAAAAGTCAAAATCCAAAACTTACGCCTTCTGGTTAACTCCCTTAGACATGCTCTGAACCAAGGGAAGGAAATCGGTGCGGATAATCACCGGCTGCTTCCTAAAAATTGAATTTGATTTTTCAATTTGACGTTCCTACTTGTATTTGCCCCACTGCTTCAGCATAGTGAGGGCCCTCTGGGCAGCGATGATCTCCGTTAGGCAGCTGTTGTGGAGGGGGCCGTCCACACGCTCAGCTCTGAATTTTACCAAATAAAAATGTTTGTTTCGTGTATGTTCAAGTGAGAAGTTTCCAAATCGTTTTTCTAAACTTCTGGTTTCATTTCACTTAAACTTTTAAACTTTTGCTAAAAAAATTTTCAGGTTGTTAATGGTATTATAAACTGAGAGGCAAACCTTCCAAGTGATTTTAGGTACAACATATGTTCTGATGTTTCAAATAAAAATAACATTGAACCAATTTAAGTTTGTTTCTATAAAAAAAAATAATAACTGACAAAAATTTAAAATTTCTCTTGACATTTCAGTCAGCCTCAAAAAGTTTGACCAAAATAGTAAATATTTAGACGCGGAACTGTGTTTTAAATATAAAACACATGAATTCCGTTTAAAATCCAATTTTAACGTTAAAACCCCCGAAACTCCCGAAAAGTTTTTTAATATGTGGGCTATTTTTCCAACCCATTTTATAATAAAAAAAATTAAAAGTGTTCAAAAGTCAATTTTTTCCAATAGTTTTCCAATGAAAACTTAAAAAAGCTTTTTTTGTGTTTAAGTTTTTATAATAATAGTTGGTGAAATTGGTAAAATTTTCGGTAATTTAATCATCTATCAGAGCATATGCATTTTTTTTAGCACTTTGGATAAAGCTGAAAAATTACTGTATTCTGTTACGGTTATCGCGTTTTCTACTTAAGGCTTTTTTTTAAAACCAAATTTGGCCGAATTTAAAGGGTCCATAAGGGTCCTTTTAAAACTTTATTTTAATTAATAAATTTAATTTAGTTCATCAATTATCTATATATCATTTTCAACTCCTTTTTCCTAAAAAGCCGTAATTTGAAAACTCAAAAATAGTTATTTCCAACGGGCTCCAGCTTACGTTGTTTCACCCCATCTGCCCGCTGTCTAAGTTGAAAACCGCTGGTGATCATGAACACGCAGCGATGAACTTGCATCGACCTCATAGCCAACTGGTAACTCATAGCCCGTAGCTGGTAACCAAACGGTCCCGGGTTCGGTTCCACTCTCGTGCAAATTGTTTTTGCTGGTAAAAAGAAAAATAACTGATAAAATCGTAATGTTGTATTCTGACATTGGTTTTAAATGTAGAAAAAAGGTCCCTGATGGTCCTTTTAAGACATCGAGTTTCACACAGAGCAACTCTTAAAAATCACATTTTCAGAAGAAGAAATAAATCAGACAAAAATGGTACTTTGGATGTTTCTGAGTGAGAAAAAAACGCCGCACGTTTTTAAAAATTCTCACCTGTTCAAAATGTGTCCCGGTCCGAAGTAGACACCAAATCCGGAATTCATATTGTTGAAGCAAGAACCGTCAGTATACGCCTAGAAAATCGCGGTTCAAAAATATGGTTGAAACTTACAATAATGGAACCCTCGGGAAATTGTCTGTTCCACTCCTCTTGCAATTTCGGATTGGTCTTCATGTGGAGGAATTTCTCCCCCTGCTCTTTCAGAGAAGGAGTGTTGCGGATGGGAATTACGGTAGTCCTCACGGGGCCCTTAAGTTTGCGTTTAATTGAAAAGGTCATTTCATTTACAGCCAATTCGTGTTCTTCATAGCGACTTTTCCTTGTCAATGAACGGCCGCGAGAGCGATGGGTGGGCTGAAACATTAGTTTAAAAATTTTTTTTTGAAAGTTGTTTCATTAAACCAAGTTTTAAAAAAATTAAACTAACAATGGATCCAACACTGCCGCTGCTCAGACCACGAGGGCTCCTGGAACGAGAGAAGGAACGGCTGCGGCGGGAAGTCTGGAAATATTTTCATCTTGCGTAATTGGGCTCAAACTTTTTACAGCATTGATAGGATAGAAGTAGCGATCAATATAAACATGACCATGAAAATCGATTATCGATTTTTGATTGGAATACTATTACTCACTTTCAGGGTACTGTACAAACCATCCAACTTTAGATAAACCCATACTAACAGTATTCAATCGATAGCGGACTTCAAGCCAAAAAAGTTAAGTTAAACAGCGCGCACCGTGTCTTAATTTAAATTTATTAAAACTTACATTGGATCCAACACTGCGGCTCCTCAGACCATGAGGGCTCCTGGAACGAGAGAAGGAACGGCTGCGGCGGGAATTCTAAAAAGATTTTTTTTTGCCCTAACCGCGAGATTTCTTTTAAATACTGTTTAAAAGACCATTATTGGCATCCCATTTGCACATATTAGAACCTGATTTCAAAACTATGTTGTTAGTCAAATTACCCGTCAAAACATCAAAATTATGGTTTAGAACGCGCCTCACGCTACCTTTTAGCCGAAGGATGACCATTGAAAAGTATAAACACAAATTAAAGTGTAACTTCAGTAAAATTTGGAGATTTTCGCCAAACTTCTAATGAACTAGGTAAATTTGTTTGTACTGCGATTTGTTTTTTGAACTTGTTCTATTTCTTTTGAATTCGAAGGTTCAAATTGTCTTTGGTTAAATACGATTGAAGGGTTGCGAATTTCGCCAACTTTTTGTTGTAAGTAGACTAGTCAACCTAACACAATGACATTGTTTCTTTTTGCAAACGGCAACTTTTTTTTCTCCAAATTTGCTTCGGGATTTTGGAGCAAAAACCAGTGCTTCAAACATTTACAAAAAAAAATTTTAGTTGCTTTTTACATAACTCTGAAAACATGCGGATACAGTTTGAACTAGAAACAAGTTTGATTCAAGAAAAGTGAAAATTTTCCTGACCAGTGGAAAATTTCAGATTCAAAGTCGCTTTTCATCATTATGGTAACGATGTGTTTCGGATTTCGAAAATGCCAAATATGCAGAAAAATGTTGCAAAACTTTTCGTCATAGTGGCTTTTGCAGCCCTTATATGACTAAGGTCAAAAATACGATAAACTGCAACTTCCAACTCATTTTTATACTTTTTCGAGGTTTTCTGGGTCGTGTGGAAAAGTACACAATTTTTTTTTCAAAGTTTAAAGTTGGTGTACCCAAGACTTGGAAAAAACACCACTTCGAAAGAATTTGACCACATTTGAAAAATTATATTAGAATACCCCACCGTAACCCATGTCAAAAAATCGATAATGACCTCAAAATGGTCTGTACGGCATATAGGAAGGTTATAAAACAAATTAGGGCCGATTATGGGGCTATCAACTTTTTCCAAAGATTCCTGCTCAAGTTTACTAGAGGCGATGTCTTAATTTGTATATGTGAATCCGCCCTTATGGGTAAAAGTTACTCAAAGGTTGTGAATGTATTTCAGGTTCCGACGCGACTATATCCTCCTCTTCAAAAGAGCAAAAATATCTGGGTCTCCACATTTCGAGCACTGATTGGTTTGTTAGAAGCACAGGTTAATCAAAACTCCTTCCCAAATCGACGGTCAAGAAGTGTAATTAACAAAGTTTCTGTCAACAAACTGACTATATGTGAGCTTCTGCTCCTGCGAGAAGTCAGAGGCGAAACATGAAAACCGGAGTCAGTTTCCTCGTAGAAACTGTCCTCAACATCCGAGTGGGTGTCCGAGTAGTACGTCGATGTTTCGGTAGCAAAGGAGTTCTTAAATTCGTTTTTGTAACATTCAGTCAATTAAAACAAACCAATTCACTAATGTTTGTAGTTTTGGTGCTGCGAGTAGTGGTCTTATGAAATAAAATTATGTGAAATTTTACAGCGAAGGCTCACCAAGTTAGTGGAATGGGACGAAGTAGTATACGAAGTCTGGTGCGATTCCTGAAAAACTTAGCTTATAAGATTATATCATGTGTTTTTGAAAATGTTTTTTCTTTTTATTTTCCATTTGTTCCCATTTGTTCCTTTTCAAAAATTAATCAATTATGTTCTTTTCCTAAAAATAAAATTTCAATTTTTAAAAACAAATAGTACTTTCCCAAAAGAGGTCAAATATGAGACTGTTCGCTTTTTACACGACTCTGACGGCTTTAAACAATTGCTAGTTTTTTAGGCAGTAGTAATTACTCATAATGTTTGAGATATATAAAAGTGTAAAGTTAAAGGAAAATAAAGTTTTGCCACGTATTAAGTACACAGGGTCAATAATTGAATCGTATTTAAAAATAATTTCCGTGTTATTTTTAATAAATGCTTGTTTCCGTCAAGAAATGGGCATTTTACTTCGAAAAATGCCGCTTCGATGCAATTTCTTATTTTGACTGTAGTTTGTTTTTTAATGCTTAACCCAAAAATGTCGACGGTTTCGGAATTATTTTCGCTAAAAAATACAAAACTTATATTTTAAACGCGTTTTGTGGGGATAACCAACAAAGCAAAACAAAATCATCGGTGCGGAACCGAACCAGAAACTGTAAGCTTACGGACTGAGCTGCTACCTGCTACGCCACGCCTTAATGGAATGCTTTATGAAGGCGGGCGCGCTAACAAGGGAATGGATTTTCATCAGTGTGGCCAAATGAACCGAGATTTATTGCAAAGTGTGCCCCAATACTTCACTTTAAAGGAACCGTTTTCAAAATCTGCTGTCGAACCTTGGTTTTCGAGAAAATGCAATTTTTCTGTCGCCCACCCCACTGTGAAACTTGCTTCCCGAACGTGGCTGGCGCGGGGGTCATTTAAAAAAAACTGTAATTTGGTGGTGCACTGGTAGAGTTTCTGGTAGTATTAGAGCAGGCGGCTCCATTCGGGAAATGAGGTAGAGTTCACGTGACCGTGGTGCGTGAGGATTATACGGTCTAGTTAGATTTCGTTATCACAACTATCATTTCATCGCAAAACCGCCCAAATCGCCTAAAAATAACGGTTATAGTGATGAATTTCGCTTTGTATTTACTGTTAGGACCCCTTCTTGGGCGACATCGCTTTAAATTAGGGGTTAAATGGGGTTTGTTCATGTTTCACGGTTGCCCAACGTGCTATCTGCATATAACGCTCACGTCCTTTCACGCGACAAACCCGTCACTTTTTCGAAAGGAGCCTCCTGCGCTAATATTACCGAGTTACGGTAATATTTCGGTAATTTAGACTACTATGCAAATACTTTTTGGTTCGAATCTCTGCGATGTTGTTATTTTTGCTTTTGTATTAAAGAAAGCGAAAATACATATCCCTATCCCGGTTGAAATGGTTGTACATTTTTTTATGTAGTGCTAATGTGAAAAATACATAAATCATTTTAAATCATATTTGTAATTGAAATTAGAAAATACAGCATTAAACAATAAACAATGCAAAACATTTTCCCTTTCTTTAATACAAAAGCAAGAATAACAACATCGCAGAGATTCGAATCAAAAAGGTTTTGCATACTAGTCAGAAACTCTACTAGAGGACAAGATAATATATAACGAATGATGTGTAACTCAAATTAGATAAGCGATGTTCTCGGACACTTACATAGTTAAAGCTGCCGCTAAACAAGCATTTGCGTTGAAAAACCGCTTTTTCTCTGCGTCTGCACGAATCGCACACTATTTCTGTCTACGTGTCGCTCATTAAGGCTGTTTTGGCGACACCTATACATACTTTTCGTTAGCATTTCGAACTTTTCCAAAAATTTGTCTCACTCCGCTTAAATCTTAATAAAGTAGTTGAGAAAACGAACCATGTAACTGCAATCCTCCTCCGAAGAGTCGTATCCATCATCAGTGCCAGAAGCGACGGTAGAAGAGTCGTCTCTGGTCGTCGATTCGGCCGAGGAAGGAGTGCGGGAACGGCGGTTTCGCCCGGTGAACCGCTGCATTGAGTAGAAAGGAGAGAAGTGAAGGGGCAATGGAGGACTTTTTCAGGTATTCTGATTGCGTCATTTATGTAAAATAGATTTTCACGGTTAATTACGGAATATTCTAAATTTAGAAAAGCTACTTCTCAGATCAGTTACCGAAAATGCTAATTTTGGCTAGACTGATGAGTATTGCGAACTTTGAGACGCCTTCGTTAGTGGCGAGCGAATCAATGAATAATTTTGTCAAAGGTTCGGGCGTTGTTCGTTGGCATTTTAGTGCCAAAGTATGGGCAATTTTTTTTTAGAAACATTCGAGGAATATATTGAAATCTTAAGTGGATATATTGAAAACTTAAGTGGACCATAGCAAACATTTTACAAGGAAGGGCGGAATTAGAAAAGCTTATGTCAATAAAAGTTGCATCAATAATGTTGTTGACCTAAAAGCCCAAATTTTTTTCCCTTTGGGTCATTAGCGCTTTTTTTTGTTTATAGTCACTTAACTCGGGTCAAAGCGTCCAATTTTTTTGATTTATTGCGTAGAGTATTTCAATAAAACTTGTTTTAAAATAAAATAATGAATACTGTGAAAATTCACTGCACATTTTTTCAGGAGAAACCTTTCAAACCACGTTTTTTTGTGAATTTTAAAAACGCAAACCTTGATGTTGACAGAATTCTTTAAATTAGTATTTTTACAATTAGGCCTTTTTTTGCAAAGTTTGCGCAAACCCCATTTAAACGTCGCCAGGGCTTTGTTTCCCTATCGTTACAAAGCGAACCTTTTTGAATTTATAAATGTCCAATTTAAAATTTTGAATCGTCTCACAACAAAGTGATGACAAGTTTTTACTTAAATCTGTTATCTGAAGGAGGTATAGTGCGTTTCCGAAAAAGAGACAAGAAAAACGAAGTTTTCTAAATACTTATTTCCAACTAAAGGGGGACATTTTTAAACGACCTTGAAATTCACTTATATTTAACCAATATGATCTGCAACATTGAAGTGAATAAAATTCGAGTAAGCAAAATATCACTGTAAAAGAGGAGTGCGCAGACAATAAAAGGATAGCGGCGGGACTAAAGGTACCTAGTCCTTTAAGAAAAACCCGTTTTCCTGACTGTTTTTGGGAAACGCACTATAATTGTCTGTCCCACTCGTTTTCGATTATCTTATCTGCCAAACGGACAAGTGTCATTTGGAAATAGTCTAATTCTAAAAGCCTTTTTTTTACAAAGATAGCATTCTGTTTACCTATTTTTTCGGCTAGCCGGCTGACGCGGTGTCTACAATTATACACAATTCACTGCGCTCCACTGATATTTATGTTTGCTCAATGTCTCGTCTGTAATTTTGGAGTTTCTAGAAGGAAATGCTGCACACTTCCATCGCTCTAACTTCCGGATTCACAGCACTTTCTTTGAATTTGCTCCTGATCCCGGTGATTCTAAGGTACTCATCATCTTCAATCGGAAGATATCGCTATCTTCTCTTGTCGTACACCTGTTCAGCAGCGGCTTACGCTGTTACGCAAATTTTAACTTGCGCGGTGAGTTTTCCTTTATAGAATAGCTAAATTTCTCAAACGGATACCAAACCAATGGGATATGTTTGAGCCAACAATTTTTTTCAAATCGGACGATATTCTTGTAATGACGTCTTGTTTGAAAATTTCGCCATTTCAAAATTAACTTTTGAGAAAAAAAATGGAAAATTCTCTTTTTTTTATTCAATCTAACAGTTTTGGATGAAAAAATAAATAAAAGTGAAATTTTTTTGCATTGTTTTTTTCTAAATCAAATACCGCACAGTAATGAGCCAAGTGAATTTGTCTCTTTCCACGGTTGAATATTCCATATGGTTTTTGTAAAAAGAAATTTTTTGAATTTTTAATGTCGTGTAATGAAAAATCGCATTATATACAGTTTTTATCAACCTGTATGTTTCTTGCGGCTTTTTCTATAAAAACTAAATTCAACTTTCAAAAATTTACCCATTTAAGACTTGGCGCTGGTTCTCAATTGGCTTCATTTTCTACAGCCCGTTCACTTTTCTGCCAAAGACAGCTGGAATTCTAGCGATTGTAGCTTATTCGTCAATTTTTTCTCAAAATCTTGTGATAATCGGGTTGTCTTTCATCTATCGCTATGGGATTTTGTGCAGGTACAACACACACACATACACACATACTCACACACTCACAAACTCACACACTCACAAACTCACACACTCACACACTCACACACTCACACACTCACACACTCAAACACTCACACACTCACACACTCACACACTCACACACTCACACACTCACACACTCACACACTCACACACTCACACACTCACACACTCACACACTCACACACTCACACACTCACACACTCACACACTCACACACTCACACACTCACACACTCACACACTCACACACTCACACACTCACACACTCACACACTCACACACTCACACACTCACACACTCAAACACTCACACACTCACACACTCACACACTCACACACTCACACACTCACACACTCACACACTCACACACTCACACACTCACACACTCACACACTCACACACTCACACACTCACACACTCACACACTCACACACTCACACACTCACACACTCACACACTCATACACTCACACACTCACACACTCACATACTCATACACTCACACACTCACACACTCACACACTCACACACTCACACAAAACTGAAAATTCCAGGCCAAGTGTGATCTACTGGTACCAACCTAGTTGGCGCTTAGCCGTCCTTTTATCAATCGCTTCGCTTGGAGTTCTAATTCCAACGACGAGCATGGCTTCCGTAACTCCATTCTTCGATTCACGCAAAGAAATCTTATCCGAAATGGTTTTAAGCGAAACTGGAATGAATCTTTCTGAAATATCTTACGTGGGTGGATTTGTTTATGTAAGCAAACTAGAAAAATGGTTCGATTTACCATTTTCAGCTCCCAGTAGGAGGTCTGAATCCGTTTATGGCCCTTGGAATGAGTGCTTTTTCCGGTGTAACATTCGTTGTAGCCTGTATTGCTGCCTTTTGTATTCAGAGGATACTGACAGAGATAAGAGAGGCACCAGAAACATCGCAGAACAAATTTCACAAGCGGTTGTTAACTTTACTTTTGTTACAGGTATTGTTATTTTGTAAAACGGGTTTCTGTAGATAATTTGGGGATACTGTAAAAAAAATTTCCTTAAGTTATACAAAGTTCAGCAGCCTTGTTTCAAAGAAAAAAACAGCACTTTGGAAGCAACCTTGATATCGACCTATTATACCTATCTATTCATATCTAAATGAACACATTTGAAAACATTGAAGTCAATCGAAAAAAAAATTGAAAGAGCACTGTAAAATAGGAGTGCGCAAAGAATTAAACCGATCGCGGCGGGACCATATGCACCTAGTTCTTCAAAAAAATCGAGTTCTTCCCTACTCTTTTTGGAAACGCACTATACATTAAATTGTTCCAATCTTTTAACCATCAATTGAATTTCTTTACTATTTTTTTCACTATACGCCAGTCTTTTATGTTTATAAAGCATTCGGTAATTTTTTTATAGTCTGTTTCCAATGACTGGTCGGCAACTTTTGAGCGGCCTTGAAATTTTTGCTCCATTTTGACCAATGACGATTTGAAACTTTGAAGTGAATAGAAATAAATTAAGCGAAATAGCACAGTAAAAGAGGAGTGCGCAGACAATTAGAATATCGCGGCGGGACCTAATTTACCATCCTTTAAGGTTTTTGGCCAGAACCGGTGCCATTTTTCGGAAACACACCATAATGCCACAGAGATATCTAGAAAACTTTTGCTTGTCCAAAAAGTCTTGTTAACAAAACTGTTCGCCGGAGCCCGTTGGGAAAATTATTTTGCTTTACTATTGAAATTAAGTGTTTTTTTTTTTTGAATAAAGGAAAATCTATAGCCTGTTTCCAAATAAAGGTCATCGACATTTGGGCGGTCTTGATATTTTGCTCAGTTTTTATCGCTGAAATTTTGAAACATTGAAGTAAATAGCAATAAAATACGAAATAGCACAGTAGGAGAGGAGTGCACAGACAAATAAGCAACTGCGGCGGGACCTAATTTACCATCCTTTAAAGTTTTTGGCCAAAACTGGTGCCATTTTTCGGAAACAGACTATATTTTCAGGCTTTTCTTCCCCTCTTTTCCAACGGCCTTCCAGTTGTCCTCATATTCATCTGTTCAATTTGCGGGGTTTCTTCTGGAAGTGCTTCTGAATATTTTGGCTCTGTTTTAACCATAGCTCAAATTGTTGATCCTCTTTTGGTCGTTTACTTCGTTTCTGACTACCGTAAGAATGTATTTCGGGTTCTTCAAGTAAATACTCTTTTCACATTTTTTCACAGTTCTCAAGTAAGTTCCTATTTTCTTTTCAGCCATTGGCTAGATTGAAAAATTGTCATTTTGAAAAAGTTAAAAAGTCGCAAATGGCAGTTAGTAAAACAAGCAAAAATTTCGTTTTGTTTGTAAAGGGAAATCGGTGGTGTTTTAGGAAAACGGGTCTCAGGTCTTGTGCAAATCAATCTGCTCCGTATGGAATCAGCGTTGACCGCGGGTCAGATTTTTAGCAATGGAGCACGCCAATTCCACTCAAAGGCATATGGATTTTTTCGTTTCATGATTTCAAAATCCCCGAAAAAATCAATAATTTGATCGTTTGTTATAACAAAAAAAACCTCAAATATTTTTGTTTTAATAAAAAAATCGATGCAAGTTTTGGAATTAGGGAATTTTCCTTGGGACACAATGCGACATTAAAAGTTAATAAATAATCATTTTAACAGTGCAAATTATATTTTCTATTTGTCTCCATTTTGAATAATATCTGTGCAATTTTAAAAATTCACATATTTTGCTTCTTTCATGTTTTTCAAAGGTCACTGTGAAAAACAAGAAAAAAAACATCTAAATTTTAAAAATCACATGGAATTGTGTTGTTGAATAAAATGTCTTGGTTTTTTAATCATTACTTTTATACAAGGCCCTATTTTAAAAAGCGGCTTGTCGCATCAAAACTTCTTCCCGATTTCAAAAACCTGTTTAAAAACTTATTTTTAGGTTAGATCTATGGAGAGCTACGTAACTTCGTAGCTGATATTTTAAAATTCAATTTCCAAAGGTTCTCGTCTTTGAATTATTTTTCAACGAAGTGTTAAAAGTCCATTTCTTAGCTACTATTCGATATTTTCTTGCCGTATGTTTTTTTAAATAGAAAATAGTTGTGTTTTTTAAATAGTTGTGTTAAATTCGATGTTTCAAGATTTTTTAAAAACACTTTTTTGAAGTTCTTAATTTAGTACTTTAACAGTTCCATTTTGAAACAGTGTTTTTGACTCTATTTTGAATAATCTCTGAGCAGTAACCTGTGAAAATCATAAAAAGTACAAAACATTTAAATTTTAAAAACTACCATAAACCGGTCTCGAAAAATAGTCTTTTTTATAAACACCTCTTTTCTAAAACGAATTATTTTACAAAGCGGTCTGGACTTTCCAAATATCTTCCCCCAATTTCAGAAAAACTGGCTAAAAACTTGTTTTCAAGTTGGATTCATTGAGAGCTACGTAACTTTGTAGCTGAAGTTTTAAAATCCAATTTTAAAATGTTCTCACCTTCGAATCGTTTTTCCAAGAAGTTTTGAAGTTTATGTGAAACATTTCTGAAGCTAATCTTTGCTTAATCGAAATTTCATTTCACAAAAACCAACTCTTTTAACAAAGATTACACCGTGTTTACGTATTTTCTTGGCTAGACGCCGTTACTACAAATCTCTACAATTCATTACGCTCGCTATTATTTATGTTTATTCCTTGTCTGTCATTTCAGCCGGAATAGCAAAAGTCAATAGAGCTGCACACATACTTATCTATAACTTCCGGATTTATTGCACTTTCTCTCAATTTGCTCCTGATCCCCGTGATTCTGAGGTACTCATCTTCTTCAGTTGGAAGTTATCGCTACCTTCTGTTGTTGTACACATGTTCAGCTGCGACTTACTCTCTTTTCCATATTCTGACGTGTGGTGTGTCTCTGTGAGATTCGATCGGTTGTCTTAAAGTAAAGGGGCTTTTCTCTTCATTTTCGATCGCATACGGTCGGAAATTGTGCGAATCAGTATACTAAATTGCATCGCACCCTACTCTTTTCCAGCGCTCCCTCATCCGATTCGAATGAAATTCGGCTCATGAGCCTACCTTGTAAACGCCGGACACGCAGGGCGTACTGCCCGTCTACAAATCTGTAGACGAACACCTGGTTTTGCGCCTTCGAAGCGGATTTTCTCAAAAACTGGAAATTTGCGACCCAAAGTCAGATACATTTTCATGATCAGCGAATTTTTCTCTCTAAATTTAGCCAATGTTGTAAAACTCGCCTGACTATTCCTTTCAGAAAAGGTTAACACTACAAATATTGTCCCAAAAATGGTCTATATATAAACTTTTCGGTCAATATCTCTTTTCGATTACCGTAAAATACTGTAAATGTTTAAAAACCTTCGAGTACTTTCGAAGTCGGGTTTTTCCAATAGCTGCGGTCGTGGGTACACCATAGCTAACCCTGGTAAAGTGAAATATTTGTGTATTTTCGTACAGGACCCAGAACCCCCCCCCCCTCCCAAAAATGGAAAAAAGCGTTTGAAATTCCAGTTTTCGCATTTTTCTATCTTTGTTATATAAGGGCGGCAAAATGCCATTCAATCCAAATATGCGCCACATCATTCCTGATCCTTGCAATGTTAAAGTCCGATATCTCCGTGACCATCATGACGAAAATTCACTTTGAAACTGAAATTCTCCATTGGTTTTTTTCAGAACATTTTCATTGGTAGGCATAATGCTATTATGCAGCCCTTTTATAACAATGGTCGAAAATGCGAAACACCGCAATTCCAAACGCATTTTCCAACTTTTTTGAGGTTTTCTGAGTCCTATACGACAATTCACAAACCACTATTTATGGGTTAGCTATGGTGTACCCGCGACTAAAGGTAATGGAAAACCGGACTTCGAAAGTATTCGAAGATTTTTTAATAATTTACAGTATCTTACCGTAATCCAGGCCAAAAAGCGATTTTGTTTTAAAGTTTCAAAAGTGTTTGTATGGCTTTAGGAAGGATTGAATTGAATAAAGATAAAATAAGCGAAAGGCACTGTTAAAAAGGAGTGCGCAGACAGTTATACCATTGGAGCAGTACCAAATTTACCTAGTCCTTTAAGATTTTGTCCAAACCCACGTCCTTTCTTTCGTATACATTTTTTGTGACACAAAAACTGTTTTTGAAACGTGGTAACATAAATTGCGATGGAAGTATATAGCGTTTTTAAGTAATTTTGTTCAAAACATCTGCAACTGCTGAGATTTTGTTTTTAGACTTGGCGTTGGTTTTCTTTGGGATTCCTTTTCTACAGTCCTTTAAAACTTTTGCCCCGGACAGCTGGAATATTTGGAATTGTTACGTTTGCTTCAATTTTTGCCCAAAATCTTGTGATTATTGGGCTGTCCTTTATCTATCGTTATGGAATTTTGTGCAGGTACAAACAGAGAGAGAGAGAGAGAGAGAGAGAGAGAGAGAGAGAGAGAGAGAGAAAGAGAGAAAGAGAGAGAGACACGAGACAAAGGGCCAAAAGCCAAAAAAACATGTTTCAGGCCTAGTATTCTGTACTGGTACCAACCCGGATGGCGTCTGGCAGTTTTACTTTCCATTTCCTCAATTGGAATTATAATTCCAGCCGTGAGTATGATTCCAGTGACTCCTTTCTTCGATTCACACAAAGACACCCTATCCGAAATGGTTCTTAATGAAACCGGAATGAAACTATCAGAAATATCCTACGTGGTTGGATTTGTTTATGTAAACACACCTGGTTAATGTTGCTATTTGCTTTTTTCAGTACCCGGAGGGAGGCTTAAACCCGTGGGTTGCCATCGCAATGAGCAGTTTCTCAGGAATTACAACTGTTGTTTCATGCATTGGGGGTTTCTGTATTCAGAGGATTTTGGCAATGATAAGGGAGGCTCCAGAAACGTCGCAGAACCGGTTTCACAAGCGGCTTCTTACTCTACTTCTGTTGCAGGTATAGTCTATTTCCAACGAAAGGTTTTCGACTTTCCATCGATTTTGATATCCAATCGTATTTATCGACTTTCGATTTGAAACACTGATGTGAATATCAGAAAAATAAGCGAAAAAGCGCAGTAACAGAGGAGTGCGCAGATATTTAAATGGTCGTGGCGGGACCAAATGTACCTAGTCCTTTAGGAAAATTCCATTTTGCTTGTCTCTTTTTAGGAAACGCACTATATACCCTTGCCCATCGAACTTAGTTAACTTAGAAAACAGTCTGCGTCTCCATGTTTCACAACCTTACGTAGGTAGCCCAGTTTTATAAAAACGTGTGGATTCTCAACGATTTTCCGGCTAACCCTTTCTTTCAAAACAAAATAGTCAAAGTCTCCAACTCAGCACAATGCAGCAGACAGAGCTCAACAAACGAGTTTAAATTTCTTAAAAAGCTTTTTTTTTTAAAACTTTTCAAAGTAATTTTAAAACGTGTTGTTCCTAATTTTGTTATTAAAATTGGAAAATTGAAAATTGACCAAGAACCAAGTCTGTTAAATATCGAACAATTTTATTTTGGTCTTGTGAAAAAAAAAAAACATTTTCTGGAGCCCGTTGGGAGAAAATATTCGGTGTTAATGTCAAAATAATTCCTTTGATTAACAGTAATATAATTCATTATTGTTTTTGAAATTAAAAAAAAAAACGATAATTTTGTTTGTGTTTGAATGTATCATAAATCACACAATCAATTGCACATTTATACTTAAAAAGTACACAAAAAATTATTTTTAATAGTTTTTGAATAAATCACTTAACGTTGGCAAAATAGTCATATTTGCCATATTATTTGTTTCAATGTTTTAGCTACTCATTATATTTTTCACTAGTTTTAATTTCGATGCATTGCCATTGAGCTTTTTTCTGCTTCGTTAACATGTCGTTTCTAACAAAGAGATAAAAAAAAGTTACTGTTTGATGTTCAAAATCCCCTTTTCAGGCCTTCCTTCCCTTCTTCACAAATGGCCTTCCAGTTGTCCTCATATTCATCTGTTCAATTTGCGTTCAATTTATTCATCTGTTCAATTAGCGGCACAAAAGGGTTGCGGTTGCGTAAAAGGATCTATTAGGCCTGCACACGACAACTCAATAAATAAGTTCCTCTAACAGTATAAATACGTTTCTCATAGTGGGAATTGTGTCTTGCTTTCTCGCCCTACTTCTTTCCCATTTATATGTGTTCATATTTAACCATTTGTAATTATAGGAATACTACTTTTGTTGAAAACGTAGAGGCTGGTCGGCGCCGGTCAAAATTGGAACTTGAGTGAGTAGAAATGGTGCTCTAGTAGCTTGGTGGGCGGCCTTTTTTGAGACCAAAGTTTGTATAAATCAGCACCATGATTTTTCATTCTGCTTTATATAACTTAATAATGTTAGTTACTTCCACATAAGTTAATTTTAGTTGTACAAAAAAGAATGTCCCCGACCGGGATCGAACCCGGGTCGTGTAGGTGGCAATCTGACTGGGTTGTCCAGTGTAAACGGGATGAACGGGTCATCCCGGGCCGGGTCAACATGGTCCGGGCCGAACACCATTTGCCAAATAGCCCGGCCAGGCCGGCCCGAGAAAACCCTGAGAGCAACCACCTGCATTCGTGATTATGAAGATCGCGTGTTCTTTTCATACCCGTTGTTTTAGTTTTGCAAGCACCTGCATACCACCATGTTGAAGCTACATAAAAGATAAGCGTGCGGAAAAAGTCATTAAGTTAACGGCACAACGCGGCACTTGCTTACCTGGCGTATTTCTAGGGAGATAGCAAAACATTCCAAAATCCGTTTCGCGCCCTACGGCACGTTTCGTGTCATTTGTTACAGTTTCGTTTCTTTCTAATATTTTGTTAAGGAAAACTAACACAGAAATGGAACCCCAAGTCACATTCTTTTCAAATTCTTCATCTTCACGAGTTCGCCAGCATTTTATCACACAATCCAAAGAAGAACCAAATGTTGGCCTATTGAAACGCCCACGTCTTGGAGAAAGTGATGAATTTGATTTTCCAATGAAAAATATACCAACTGATTTGCATCTTTACGTTATGGAAAAAGTGGGTGTTTTTTATTTAATTAAGACACAAATTTCATAAAATATCATAGTATATTATACGTTTTTAGGTTATGGAGGTTACGATAGCTTGGGAAAATGCAAAAAATCCTAAACAATTTTAGTTGGGTTACGTGAAAAGCAGGAGCCAAAGCTGAAGTCCTTGTAATATTTTTTTCTGTAACCAGAAAATATTTTTTTATAAAACCTTAAATTTAAAAGTATGCCGGATAGCTGGATTTTGAAGCAAGATTTTAAATTTAAAGTTAAAGTGCAATAATTTTGCTCTGAATAACAAAAGTGTCCATGTAATGCAACTTTGACTTTTTTTAAACGTGTTTTTAAAAGTGCCTATGTGATGTAACTTTTGACTAGCTTTTTTTTAATCAAACCCACTGTCTGCCTAACAGCTTTATTTTGAAGCGCAATTTTAAATATTATGGCTAAGTGCCATTGTTTCGCTGTGAATAACACAAATGCCAATGTAATGGAACTATTATATATTTGCGATATAGTATACATCTAAGCTCAGTTGTAAATTAATTTCCGTCTGCAAGAGTTTTACAATGAGATCTCTTTTAATACCTGTTTTCAAAAAGTTAAAAAAAATCCGACAATCGATGCAAAAAAAAAACGTCAAAAAGTGAAAATTTGCTTTGGAAAAATTTAAAAATTGCCTTTGAAAGTGAACATCGATTCGAATAGAAGAAATTTTGACTTTTGGCAGGTCCAAACATTTTTCCTTCGCGATCGGTGTAATCTATAAGTCCTAAATAAAAAAACATCCAAATGTGAGACTAAAACATTTTTAGATCAAGTTTAAGGCAAAAAATATTTGATCTACAAAAAAGGAAAATTTCTCCTGATCGAATCGATGGAAAAATTCCCTTTCGATAATTTTCACATTAGCATACTTTTCGCCAAAAATTTTAATATTAACATTAGCGTACTACTCTGGCCAAAAATTGGCCACGCCCCTTTTGTAGCGGAATATTATGATGTAGCAATTGGAAATTTGAATACCAACATCAGAATAATCTCACTTTAGAAAACCGCTGAAGTAGGGTTAGTCGGTACTATACATGTTTCCAATGCGCAAAGAAACGTAGAATTCAATGGTAAAATTGTTGCGCGTATTTCAAGTCAAAGGTCGAAAAATTGTTTTTTTAACGCAAAATTTCCCCCTTTTTGACGTTTTTGAGTCTGGGTGGAAGCACACAAACACCTCTCTATTGAAGGTTTAGAATTTTTGTATAGTCTGTTTCCAAGGGATGGTCTTCGACTTTCGGCAATCTTGAAAAATGACACATATTTATCCAAAAAAGATTTGAAACATTGAAGTGAACAAAGATAAAATTGGCGACAGAGCACTGCAAAAGAAGAGTGCGCAGACAGTTATTTAGATCGTTGCAGGACCAAAAGTACCTAATCCTATAAAATTTGTGAAAATCCTTGCCCATTCGTTAAAAATGGAGTATATCAAAGACAAAAGCTATTGGAAAAACCCCATTCCAATTAATTTGACCAATTTGGCAAAATAACAGTATCCTACCGTGACCCAAGCCAAAACATCGATAAAAAACTAAAACAATAGTCTCTTTTGACCAACTTTGGGCCGATTCTAAAACAATCCTGCTCTAGTTTCCAAAATACGATGTCTTAACACCCCTTGTCTATAATAGTTGATCATAATGGGGACCTGATGTTTTCAAAATGGTTCTTTGGGACTTTTGTTTTAACTGGTATTTACACATGACCCAAAGTTTGGAAAAAAGTAGTTGTTGAAATTTTTTTGATTCCCCTGTCCCTAAAAAACTCGATAATTTGAAATATTTTCATATCTCACTTCAAAGGCATCGCTGAGAGTTCAGGTTTTAACCAATCGATAGCATTTTCTGTGCTGATGATTTTGTCTTTTAAAAAGTTTTTCGAATTCGGAAGATTAACGCGACTTATAGTGTTTAACCGATCCTTTGAAAAGTGCAAGGTGTAGGTCGCGGGCGCCCGCGGTCAGCACTGAGCCACCTACGCGTACCCCTCACTGACCCACAGGATCACATTTTGGCATCAGGTTGGCTAAAGAGTTAGCCTGCAGCGTTTAATACCTGTCGTAACCGTTTTTGGAAGGTTTCTTATTAATTATGCCCTCAAAACTGACACTTTTTACGAAAAAATCATGTTTTATCTACAAAAAGTGAGAATTCTGATAAAATAATTACAACCATCGAATTCATCATCAAATTTTGCATCTGTACCGTATCTTTAAAATTATAAAATGTTCACTTTAAGGCACGCACCCATAGAAAACTTCCCGTCTTCAAATGTGCCTGTGCGGCCGTTGGCCCCGCCCCTTTTTTAGCAAATACGCAAAAACGTAATCCATGCAGGTGCGCGCCTTAAAGTGAACATTTTTTAATTTTAGAGATACGGTACAGATGCAAAATTTGATGAGGAATTCGATGGCTGTAATTATTTTATCGGAATTATCAGCACAAAAAATAGAAGACAAAATCATCAGCACAAAAAGTGATATCGATTGGTTAAAACCTGAACTCTCAGCGATGTCTTTGAAGTGAGATATGGAAATATTTCATGTTATCGATTTTTTGGGGGCGGGCATCAAAATTTCAACAACCACTTTTTTCCAAACTTTGGGTCATGTGTAAATACCAGTTAAAACAAAAGTCCCACAGAACCACTTTGAAAAAATCAGGTCCCCACTCTGGTCGATAAGCTCGAAAGTTAGAGAAATTGCGTGTTAAAATTGAAAAACCTAGATGTTATACAAGGATTTTGCCATCTTCAATTGCTGCAGCACTGGATCTGCTGAAATATGCAATTCTCTTCCTTCAAACTTCAATCTCCCCTTTTATGTGCATAGCATTTTCATCTCATCAAATAAACGTTGCTATGAAAGCAGAAGAGCTGCTGCACTCAGACGTGACCCAAACGAGTCATTTAGAAGTCTTCAGAAGAATATGCATTATATCTGCAAAACACTAACCGTTGTGAGTTTAAGCTCCTAAAAGTTACAAAATATTGAAGCAACCTAATCAACTGGAGTTAGTTAAACAAAACAAATTCACTATTAAAACACTAGAGATAGATGGGGAAGGAGTGGAACCACCTGTTTTGCAAGAATTGCTTCAGGTAAAATAATTTTAAGCAAAAATTGTTAAATCCTTATTCAAGGTTTTGAAGCCTACTGGTTTAAATTTTATTAATATTCACCCCCTGGAAAACGAAGTTCTTTCGTTTGAAGAAATTAAAAAGGTGAGGAACTTCGAGTGCCTTCGAGAGAAAAAAATTTCTTCCTTAACTTCAAAACCTATTTTGGAAAGGTTTAGTTCGTTTACGATTTTTTGACTAAAGTTCCGGAATGTTTAAAAAAAACGAAATTATAAAAATCAAAGTAGGACATTTATGTTCGTAAGAGATAATTTTTTCACAACATGGTTACTCATAAAACTTGTTAGAGAGAGGCAAGAATTTTTTTAAACGTTTTTATTGTCGCCATACAGTTGGCATAAAATAAAAACTTAAGACACGTTTTCTCAAATGTTCGACCGGTATGAGCACCCTGCGGACAAATTGAAATTTTTTTGTCTCCGATTGAGCTTATATGTTTACTGTAGGATACTTAGGACCCAAAAAGTTGAAAAATCACTTCATATTTCCATTTTCATTTTTCACAGCGAAACAATGGCACGTAAATTTGAAAATTCAAACCTTCCGTCATAATTGCGCTATCAGGCTGTTAGGAGGCTCATTCCATTATAAATTGTCTGCTTATTACAGAGAAAACTAAAATTGGTCTTGCTTTTGAATTTGGACCAATGAAAAAAAAAACGAAAGAAACAAAAACATGTGAAAAATTTCGGTTTTTGGATTATCACGCGCCAGAAAAACAGCAGTTTTTGACGTTTCAATTGAATTTTTGAAAACTTTGAAATAAAAGATTTTCAACTTTCAACATTTTATTCGGCGCAGAATTTGATGAAGAATCGTATAATAAAAACAGTTTTTTCTGGCGCACAACACATGAAACCGTGATAATCTAAAAACCAAACTTTTTCGTACATTTTTGTCTTTTTCGTTTTTTTTTCCATTGCTCGAAATTCAAAATCAAAACCAATTTTTGTGTGAAAAAGCGATCCGCAATAGAAGGGGTGGTTCGGAAAAGGCTGGATAAAAAGAGAACAAAATGTTTGATCTGCTTTAAAATAAATTCTTGAACATCGAACAAGAAATCGCTTTCAAAAAATATTATTTTAAATTGACAGCTATTTTGTCAGAAACAAAAATAACCAAACCACCTCAGCCTTCACTGAAATTATGTGATTTAAATTTCACGAACTTTTACTAAGAACTTTTGAAAAATATACTTTGTAGAAGGACAGTGTTGAATCCTGAAATGGTTGTCCAGATTAAAAAATGGCCGCTGCCTAGTTTTAGAAAAGTCCTGGAAAAGTGAATTGTGTAACTTTCTTGATAAAAACAAATTTTCACTGTTTTTTTTTTGTTGGCCAGCTAACGCATCATATGGGTCAATATTTATTACCAATATCTATAACCTCTCTGTACAAATATCATTAAAGGTTTTAGGTCGAACCAAGCGCTTAGAATCACCCCTAGGACTTGGTTATTTTGTTGCAGAAAACACACAAATTTTTTCTTGTCAGTTAGAGCATACACCAGTGTATGTGGTAATTTTGGAAAAAGGCTGAGGTGGTTTGGTTATTTTTGTTTCTGACAAAATAGCTGTCAATTTAAAATAATATTTTTTGAAAGCGATTTCTTGTTCGATGTTCAAGAATTTATTTTAAAGCAGATCAAACATTTTGTTCTCTTTTTACCCAGCCTTTTCCAAACCACCCCTTCTATTGCGGATCGCTTTTTCACACAAATATTGTTCCCTTTTTATCAGTATTCTTTGAATACTGTTGCTACACTCTGTATGAGCGGCCGCAGGCCTAATTTTTTGTCGAGCGAAGGCCGTTTACAATAGCGGCCGCAAGCCTCCTATATTATCGCCCGAAGACCAAATATCGACAGCGGCCGCAGGCCGCCTTTTTTGTCGGCCGAAGGCCGTCGTCGATAGCGGCCGCAGGCCGCCTTTACTATCGGCCGAAGGCCGTTATCGACAGCGGCCGCAGGCCGCCTTCACTATCGGAAGTAGGCCATCATCTATAGCGGCCGCAGGCCGCCTTTTTTGTCTGTCGAAGGCCGTCATCGATAGCGGCCGCAGGCCGCCTTTTTTGTCTGTCGAAACCGTCGTCGATAGCGGCCGCAGGCCGCCTTTACTATCGGCCGAAGGCCGTCTTCGATAGCGACTGCAGGCCGCTTTTACTATCGGCCGAAGGCCATCATCGATAGCGGCCGCGGGCCGCCTTTATTATCGGTCGAAGGCCATCATCAATAGCGGCCGCAGGCCGCATTTTTTGTCGTTCAAAGGCCTATTTTTTAGCCGCCATTGACTTTTTTATCGGCCGTAGGGAGGGAGTAAGGGAGAGAGATAAAGCGCAAATTGTATTGTTTTCTTGCACGCTGAGTTCGATGTCAGTTTGTGGTTTGCCTTATTATTTTGAAGAAAAAAACTCTAAAACTGATTCTATCCAATTGATCTAGTAAAGCAAAAAAAAAAGGCTGCATAAGGATCCGAACCCAGGATCGCCAGCGTACGAGCCCGGCCTGCACACCGCTGAGCTACAAGGGTAACACTGACATCCTCGTGCGGCGCCCTTTTTGACAACATGCTGCACTGCTATCTTTTCAAACAAAAATGACGTCATTTCATCTAAACGGAAGTCCGCCATTCTTGTCTGAATGCTTATTCTAGATCAACTTTGCGTGTACTTTTCAATGGATAAATCTATTTTGAAAAATATTCATGTTTGCGACCGTGGTGCCTAAAAGTCCGTTTTTTGACCCTATTCTTAGGGTACTGTAACAAAACCTGTAGATGAAACTGGCTCAAAGTCTACGCCCACCGAACTGCAACGGGTTCCGACCTGTAACCAAAATTTCAGGTTGATCGGTCAACCCGTTCTCAAGTTCTGCGACGATATCATACATAAGGGGGACATCGCCACTTTTTGGGCCTTGCAGCAGAATGTCCCAATTATAAAATTAAAAATTTTGATTTGATTGTCAAACAAGTTTCCTTGGCAGTTTTTGATGCTGAAAACGATGCTTTTGTCAGAATTGAAAAATATTGATGTTAAAGGAAACTGTGGGACATTTAGTTTTTAGTGACCCCGCAGTAATTAGGCGAGGAACCAAACCACCGCGCAGCGCTTCGCGCAATTTTAGTTTTCTCTGTCATAAACAGACAATTTACTATCGGATGAGCTTTTGAACAGCCTGACAGCGTAAATTCGAAGGGAGGTATGAATTTTCAAATTAAAGTGCCCTTGTTTCGCTGTGAAAAATGAAAATGGAAAAGTGAAGTGATTTTTCAACTTTTTGGATTCCAAGTACCCTGCAGTAAACATATAAGCTCAATCGGTGACAAAAATTTTCAGTCTGTCCGCAGGGTGTTCATGTTCTCTCCTGGCATCAACAAAAACTTTACAAAGAACTGAAAGAAAACAGACGCGCCACGAAGCGCTAAATTTTTAGAAAAGTCTGAAACACAACAAACGGGACAAACTAATTCAAACTTTTAACTTCTACAGTTTGCCCAACCATAGACAATAAATGGTAAAACTGCACATTAAAAAATACACTGAACTTCATTAAAACCTTAAAAAACGCAAAACGATTTATCTATCTCTAAAAATATAAAACTTTTCAGCTGGATGATTTTGTTTTTGCAATAGAGCATCTTTCCGAGGACGAATTGTTCAGTCTTCAAATGCCCTCCTTGGAAATTTGGAATTGCAAAATTTCCTTCACAACGCTTTTCAAATTTCTTCAGGTAATTATTATTTTTTACATTTTCGAAAAACAAATTCCAGCAATGGATTCAAGACGAAAGGAAAATTCAGCACTTTCAGATAGGTGTCACGTCTGGGTGGACATTAGAACAATTAATTGAAGAATTGTTCGAAACACGACCGTATATATATATTATTGTGGGAATATATATGAACGGTAGTGAATATCAGGTCGAAACAACGGACGATAACAAACAATGGTTTTTCGAGCTGGATCGTGGCCGTTTTATTGCCAAAGAATGCTAAAAGTAGATTTACATGATAACAACGGTTTTTGTAAATAAACCTTTTATATACAAAACATCTTTATATTTACAAACGGGGTCCTTTGTCATCGGAATGGGAATTTTAAATAGCGGATGGGGCAGCGATGATCAAACGCCGGTATGTGCACAGCAGCGTACCTGTAAAACCTTCGCAAAATCCCACATCTATTTCTTACATTTTTCCCGTGGTTGCTTGTTTTGATGAGTTCCTTGCCCGTGCCACCACTCCGTTGGATAAAAAAGCATTTCGCCGTGTTCTTCACAATGGCCTCTACAATCCTATCGCAAACTTGTCGATGTTTGTCCTAAAAGGGGCGGTAAGGGGGCTTTTCATCTCATTTTCGATCGGTTACGGTCGGAAATTATGCTAATTAACTATGTTAAATTGTCTCGCACCTTCATCGTTTCTAGCGCTCTTGCAGCCAATTGGAATGAATTTCGGCTCAATAGCATGCCTTGTAAATACCGAACACGCAGGGCGTACTGCCCGTCTACAAATCTGTTGACGGAGACCCATTTTTGAAGAGTTTTAAGCGTAGTTTCGTAAAAACGGTAAATTTTTGACTCATAGTCATATATATTTTCATGACCAGCGAATTTTGTTCTCTTAATTGAGCCAATGTTGTAAAACCCGTTTTACTGTCCCTTTAAGATCCGGCTGAAATGAAGTTGGATGAAAAGAGAAGGGAAACTTACATTTTCCTCGGTGCAAAGATTAAACGAAGTCATTTTTGAGGCTAATGGCATAGCGCAAAATAGTTCGAAATTTGCTTCTGTGTGTGCATCATGCTCACTGTAGCTCCCGCTTGTAACATAATAAACTGACAAAGAGTAGGCAACCTTACATGTTTTTCATCAGAAGGCAGTTTCGAAATAGGCGGGATACTGAGGAGTATATATGATTCCTGCAAATAAAAGTAAGTAAAGTGCAGTTGTTTATTATATAAAGAAATGGAAGAGATAAAAAAGAAGTAGGGCAAGGAAACCAAGACACTGTTCTCACTTCACGGAACATATGTATACTCTTAGAGAGTTGTCATGTACACGCCTAAAAGGTCCTTTATGCGATCGCAACCCACTTGTTCCGCCGCTATTTACATAGCTAAAAGGCAAGTTCGCCTCCCTAAAATCGCATTCATAGGCCGAACACTTTCAATTTCCGCGGAGTTACGCGAAACAGAAGCTTATGATCACCAACACTCGCATAAAAGAGAGACAACAAATGTAAACCCATAGACCATCGACCTTAAAAGTTGTTTTAGTCAACTGCGTAGTTAAATAGCTAATGTGCATGCGAAACATGGAGACGCAGACCATTTTCCGGGTTTCGTGGGAACTCTGCGATAACAAGGTCGATGGGTGAGGGGGTGTATAGCAGTAGTGTGTACCAAGCTTTTGTGAAACAATACAATGATAATTTACATAGAATTTTCTTTGTTACATCAAAATAGTGCGCGAGAAAAGGGGCGTGGCCACTTTTTGGACGAAGTAGGATTGTCGAGCACTATAAATAATGTAATTTTCACGCATTTGAACATTTGAAATTTTATGAAATTTAAATCCTGTCGGAGATTATTAACAATCAAATTGCTAGACGTTTTTACGGAGTTGAACGTAATGTTAGAGGGACAAACAAGAATTTGCGCATTGGTTCATCTGAAAGAGCTTCTGAAAAACCAATTTCATCTTTCAACTATTCTACGATTAAATGGATGGAAAAATTCGCTTCCAATTGAATATTTTTATGATGGTCACGGGGTTTTATGGACTATTATTTTAGAAAATGTGCATAAACACGTAATTCATTTTTTTTTCTTAAGGAGGCGTTTTACAGCGCAAATATGTAAGTGGTGGAAAACTGCGAAAAAATGCTTTTCAAACACTAATTTTCACTTTACGAGGTTGTTCGAACTCCTTTGCGGATTGTTTTTTGTTTTTTGCTATTTATCTCTGCCAAAAAATTACGTAGTATTATTTTGACAGAGATAAATATTCATTGGTTTTATTTAATTTTGTAAAATTACACAACCTTTCCGTAAGCCATTTTAAAGGCGAAAATGAATTAATCGTTTTAAAATGTTAAATGGATGGTTTAAGTCTTAAATATCGTTTAAGACCAAACTTGGCTCAATTCGGAGACTAAATTGTATTATAAAACATTTCTTTCGTTTTTTTTTCCAAAGACGACACTTGAGAGATTGAAATTCCGTACGTAATTTCCGAAATTATGACGAATATGTGCACTTTCGAATGAATACATAATATGTTTTGTCATAACACAGGTGAAACATTCTAGATTTTTCACCTCTAAGTAAAATTCACGTGATATTCTTGGTTATTCTTTTTGGGCTTTAATCCCCTGACAACTCCTTCCCTCAATCGCTCTAATTGGCGCCAGTCCCGCCTCTTTCTTAAGCATTTTTCAATATCAAATGCAACTGAACTCAGCTATTGCTGTGGTCTCTGGATCTTTGGCATTACTTCTGAATTTGACTTTGATTCCGATTATTCTAAAATTTTCATCTTCAAGAATTGGAAAATACAAATATCTTCTTTTGTTGTATACAATTTCCGCGGTACTATATGGGTTTCTTCAGATTTTGACTGCTGCTGTGAGTTATTATTTTCACATTTAAAGTGATAATTTTTTAAATTTGCTTTGCACCAAAAATTCACTATTTGGTTTCCCATTGGCCTGAATTTAAGTAAATAGTAATAAAAGTTTAACAGTTGTTACTATTTACTTTAAAAAATTTTTATTTACTCTAGTTTTATTTATATTTACGTAAGTGTATTACGCAAATATAAATAAAACTAGAGTAAATTTAATCTCCAAAATAAATCCGAAAACGAAAAAAAACCGACTTTTGTGGTTTTGCAGAGGTTTTTTTTTTTTAAAAATAAGATTGCTTGCTAATAGCACTGGTCTTGTTTTTACAACAAAAAAGAATAAATTGATATTTTGGAATTTTAGAATTAATTTTAATTTAAGTAAGTTTAAGGTTTGCGTTTTAAACGATCATGCAGCAAGAGCCAAAATACCCGACCTTGAACAAAGCAATTTGTCGGCAGATGTCCCGTTAAACTTTCAGGAAACTTAATTTTAAATGAATTTTTACATAATGTATAGTCTTCGCCAATGGCCGATTCGCAAATGTAACCCTGACGCAGTATTGCGTACGTATCCTAAAACATAGGATTTTCGTGCGCAAATTCGCGTCTGGTGTCATTTGCACAGAGCTAAGAGTAGCACTATAACCAAAATCTTTTTTCCACAAGATAACTAGTATTTGAAAGCTTCACTATTTGTTTGTATTGACAAAGTCCGATAGTATTTATTGACAAAGTCTGTGTTCAACCGACAATTTCGTTTCAACAGCCTGAAGTTTGGAACGTTGTTTTACCGCGGGGGGGGGGGTCGATCCCCTGACCTTCCGAACGCTAGCCTAACGCCGTAACCATTTGGCCACGGGTGCGTTAATCTATTCGCTTGTTAATAACCCTTTCGCTTTATATTAAAGGGACAGTCAGGCGGGTTTTACATTGGCTCATCTTTAACATTGGCTCATCTAAGAGAGAAAAATTTGCTGATCAAGAAAATATAGATGACTATGGGTCGGAATTGTACCGTTTTCCATAGATCTGGCTTCAAAGTGTCGAAAAACGGCCGACCATCCGCAGATTGTGCGGATGGCCAGTACGACCTGCGTGTCCGGCTTTTACAAGGCATTCTAATGAACCAAATTTCATTCTAATTGGCTGAGAGAGCGCTAGAAACGAGGAAGCTGCGAGATAATTTAGCATAGTTAATTCGCATGATTTGCGACCGTAGCCGATCGAAAATGAAATGAAAAGGCTCCTTACTGCTCCTTTGAACTTTATATTAAAGTGTTGTTTACAAAAACATTTATATTGGAGTGTTTGCCAAAAAACTAGTTGTTTCCGATATCAGTTTAAATACATTTCCAATAAACCAAAATTTGCGCGTAGTGCGTAAATCAATAATCTAAGAATTTAATACGCATATATCGTACATAAAACTTTTTAGACTTTCCGCCTCTTCTCTCTCGGCTATGTTTTCTACAGCCCTTTCACTTTTCTTCCCAGAAATATTGGAATCGCTTGTATTACGCTCTACGCCTCGTGTCTGACTCAGAATTTAACCATTATCGGATTATCTTTTATTTATCGCTACGGGGTGTTATGTAGGTAAGATAATTAACTTTTGATGTCGTTCTATGAATCATGAAAACAGTTGTTAAAATAGCCATATGGTTGAAATTTTGAATCGTGGTTTGGAGTTTTCGGCTCGGGATTCTCAGATTTTCATTTTGTAGACTGCAATTTGGCTTTATTCAAGTCCAACTTGAAGTCTGATTTTTTGAGAAAAGACGCCTTTCTTGAAAGGCTTTTCATGTCGTGAGTAAAATAAAAAAGACGATTTGAAATGGAAAACATCCTGCAAGAAAACAAAAACAAAAGCCATCGGAGTGCAAAACAACTCTTTGTGCTCCAATGGTACAACCCAGGCTGGCGTTTACTCGTCCTTATTGTATTTCACTCTCCAGAATAGTAATTCTTATTTTCTCACTTAAAATTTCTGTCCGTTGTTTAGCAGACCCTGAGCCCCTGGTCAAACGGCCCACCCATGGCGGCAATGAAAAAATCGGGTTCAAATACGGGCATTCAAAGCGAAATATCTCGCTTCGTTTTGGATGAAATTTCAATCTAAAAAAAAGACAAAGTTAAAGTTATGGACTTATCTTGCTACACATTTGTATTAAAAATCCAAATTTTTTTTATAAAGTTTGGCCTGCGGTCCCTATAGTGCGTTTCCAAAATAGAGACAAGGAAAATTGTATTTTCCTAAAGGACTAGGTACATTTGGTCCCGCCGCGATCAATCAAATGTCTGCACACTCCTATGTTCAAATGCAATTTCGCATATTTTTCTGATATTCACGTTAATGTTTCAAAGCAAGAGTGGATAAATACGATTGGATTTGAAAGTCGATGAAACGCGAAAAACCTTTCGTTGGAAATAGACTATAGCTTTATTCAAGTCCAACTTGATATCCGATGTTTGAGAAAAGACGTCTTTTTTGAAAGGTTTTTCTTGTCGTGGGTAAAATAAAAAAAGGAAAAGAAATGGAAAACGCATTGAAAAGGAAAAATCGTAAAGGAAAACAAAAACAAAAGTCATCGGAGTGCAAAATCACTTTTTTAAGGGAAAGCGTGCTCCAATGGTACAACCCTGGCTGGTGTTTACTTGTCCTAATTGGTATTTCACTCTCAGGAGTAATAATTCCTACTTTCTCACTTATAATTTGTTCTCCGTGGTTGTCCTCTCACGAGACAATTTTAATAAATATAATGTTCAACGAGACAAACTTAAATCTTTCCGAATACGCTTATTTTGCAGGATTTGTTTATGTAAGTTTTTCGTATAAATTTCGAAAAATTGTGATTTTCAAATGTTTTTCGTTCCCAGTGTTTCACGGCCTTGCAATAACTTAAGTTTTATGCACCAAAAGTTCGCTTTTGAAATTTTGCAAAAATACAGTCTGATAAAAAAATAGTTTTTTCTGTGTTACAGTACCCCGACGGCGGAATCAACGTGGAACTTTTATTAGCTATTTTGGCTTTTACAATGTTAATTTTTATTGTATTTTGTATTGATGCATTTTGCGTTCACAAGATACTGGGGGTCTTTCGACTAGCACCAAAAACTACACAAATCCATCTACAGAAACGTCTACTTTTTCTACTACTGCTGCAAGTGGGTTGTCTAGAAAAGTTTATAAAATTTGACATCATGCAACTCTATTATTTGGAACAGTTGCATGTACATTTTAATAAAAATTTTGTTAATACCACAACAATTTAATTTTTTTGCAAATTAGCGTGTTATTTTAAGTGTAGGTTTCAACTTTATTTTATATCAAAGACGTTATTCCTACGGAATCCAGCTTGTTTTTGTATAGGAAATCTAAACGTAAAAACTTTTATAAAATTACGTTTTTGGGCTAAGCCAGGTAATCGACACAATAATAAAAACGCTCAAAGTTTTTTGCTTTCTCTACAGGGATAAAAATAATCGGATAAAACTAAATTTAGAATTAGGATTGCATAAGGTTATCCATTCTCATTTTTTAAGTATAAAAATAATTGTGATTGTTCTTGTAAAACATGTAACATAATAAAAAAGTAAACTAAACAAAATATATTTTAAACGAGTGTCTCAACAAACTTTTAATATACACTTGTTTACGACGCGAAAAAAAATAACTGTTTAGAATAAAAAAATTAAAATATCCAAATATTTGTAAACAGGGATAATACAAGATAAAAATGCAGACCTCATTGAAATGTTTTAGATGTTTAGTGAATCTGACCTTCTTTTAATTCAATAATATTACGCAAAGCCGGAAAAAATTCTTTACAAACTAAAAACAAATAAACATTTGTGAAATTGCAGACGGGACGGAGACGCACTGCCTGGAAAAAATGGATAAAAAAATATACACATCAAAAATTTTTAAGTAAAGGAAAAGAATTTGAAAAATACTACCTTTATTAAAATTTTTAAAAAAAAAATTCCTAGGTTTATGGCACTTTGAAAAAGATATAACCCTTAAATATGTAAATCATTTTCTTGTTAAAAACAATTAGAAATAACGCTCACAGTTTACTGGTATCTCTACAGAGCTAAAAAATGCGGACCAAACTGAATTTAGAATTAGGATGGCATTAGGTTGTCCGTTCTCGTTTTTTAAAAGTATAGCAATATTTATGACTGTTCCTTTGAGAGAGAAAACAAATTTATATTTAAAAAAAACTTTTGTTATTAATGTTAACCGAATGTTTCAACAAAAAGTTAACGTACTCCCTATGGCGCGGGTAACAATTGCTTCCACGAAAAACAGAAACCTGAAAATACAGATCTTATTCAATTTTTTTTTGGATTGTGGCTTTTTAAATTTAAAAATATTGTTCCAAGTCGACAAAAATCATTTTACTTGTTAAGAACTATTAAGACACGATTTTTATAAGACTGTGACATAGAAAATATTTTCGCTTCCGATTCACCTTATACAAACAGAATATCATTAATATGACTAACTATTGCGCTAAAAACCGAATTTCCGTCTGTTGGGTTACTGTAGCCCTAGCGATGTCGTTCCTGCATTGCTATATCTCGGTTCAACATGAACCAAATTAAATACGGTCAATTAGAAAAAGTTTTTAAATAAGTATTAAAAAGGGATTGTAATTAAGGTATAATCAAACTTATAATGTTTTCGTCAAGAAAAAGTGAATGAAACTTTGAAAAAGTCACTTTTCAGGCTGTAGCACTAGAAAACTGCTAGTCTTAAAAGCGACGTACATTTTACGAAATACGGTGTTTTTTTTCACCAGTTTGTCTTTTTACATCAAATTTTTTTGGGACATGCATCATCCTCAAAAATCGCCTTGAAAGGCGCGCAATCAGGTTTTTGCGCCAGAATGTGCACTTCAGCGCCATTACAATGCTCTAAGACCGGTAAAAATAAATCATTCTTGTTTACAAACAAGATAAATACGTTTCTTTAATATACCAATTCATTTCATACTTAAAACTGATCGCACACTAAGTGAAAATAGACCTCAGAACAAGACAATAGTCCCTCAACTATAATGGCTGCTCCCTCTTTCAATATAGGTAGTTTTTGTAACAACTTTCTTCGGACAACTCTGTAAAAGGCATAAGAAAGGTGCTAAGCTTTTTTGTGGTACGAAGCAATCATTGAGAGAGTTTTTGAACTTGTTACAGCATCTATGTTACAGCTTCAATTGTTGCCGCTCGAGTCTTATAAAGACTGCCTCTTAAATATTTGTAAAAATTCAGACCGGATCGCCTCTTTTTTTCAATGGTCTCCCTCTCACAATCACTTTCTTACTCTCTATTCTTGGAGTAAAGTCTGTGTTTTTCATCGACTACACAGGTTCTGTTCTCTCATTTGCCCAAATTGTCGACCCCCTCCTTGTGGTATTTTTGGTCTCAGACTACCGGAATAATGTTTTATGGCTGATTCAGACAAAAACAGGACTGAAAGTCTTCCCCACTGTTAGAGTAACTTGAATTTCTGGGCGTTTAATATTTTACTTTTAGATTGGATCAACTGTTCCTGATTACTCGCAACGCGAAGATGTTAGCTGAGAGAAAGTCCACAAAAACATTTCCAATAAAGAATGTTGAAAATAAAGAATTGTTGTTAACTTATTAACCAAAAATGTTCTAAAAAATATTTAATTTGGACCAGCAGCAGACAAAAAATGCTTCATTCTAAAAAGTGGTATTTCGAAACCTATTCAGTATGAAAATTGAATAGGTTACTTTTAATATGTGATTAAAAGCTACAAACCCGTTAAAGTTCTAAAAATTAAAATGTTGATTTTTAAAACCATTTTTTAAAAGAAAAATGTTTGATCTTGAATTGATAAGTATTTTAACGCCAAATAAGAAAAAGTACATTTTTCAAAATTGCGACGTGTTTGATAATTTCCATGTTAGGGTTACACAAAAATTTGTTCGCTGTGAATCTTTAACTATTTTTTTTATATCATAAAAATTAAGTTTAGAAAATCGATTATCGATTTTCGGGCCTGTCGTACTGAAGCCGGGCAAGGGGAAGGTGCAATCTACTCAGAAATGAAAATAGCAGGGTTTTAAAACATTGAATTGATACTATCTAAAAATATTAAGTTGAATCGTTTTTGTAAACATGCATCGACGATATTTCAACAACAAGTTATGCCCGCTTGTCAAAAATTTCAGACAATTCGTGCGATCTTTTAAAATTTGGTAGCCAAACATCTAAATCTCCTCTAACACATCGATTAATAAAATATTCTAAAAAAATTCCAGAGTTATACTTTTATTTAACACTTAAATTTCCAAAAAATTTGGGATAACGACTCCATTGTTCAATAGAAACTCGGTGTTCGAATGACTTATAGTTGAAACATCGAATGCAAGGTGTTTTTAACAACGCTGAGTTATAATAACATCCGAGGTCAGATCGGATTTTCGAAATTGGTGAACGCGCGGCATCTGCGCTTTTTTTGCGGCTCCGCTTTTTTCGTCGCATAAAACCCCTGCTGAAATAAATTCACCCATTAGCTACTTTTTGTGTCGGACTACCGGAATAATGTTCTAAGGCTTATTCAGACAAAAACTGGATTAAAAGTCTTCCCCAGTGTTAAGTTAACTTGGTTTTCACGGCTTTTCAAAATATGTTTTTGCAGGTTGGATCATATGTTCCGGATTACTCACAACGCGAAGATGTTAGCTGAGAAAGGATCTTCAAAAACATTACCAATAAAGAATTTTGAAAGGAAAGAATTGTGGTTACATTATAAACAAAAAATGTTCTAAAACTATTTTAATTTGGACCAGTAACAGAAAAAAAACCAAAATTTCTTTTTAAAAAGCTGGTATTTCGAAACCTATTCAGCGTGAAAATTGAATAGGTTTCGAAATACTTTTAATATTTGATTAAAAGCTACAAACCCAATAACGTTCTAAAAATAAAAATTTTGGTTTTAAAACCATTGTTTAACAGAAAACTTGGGATGTTTGATCTTGAATTGATAAGTTTTTTAACGCCAATTAAGAAAAGGCACAATTTTCAAAATTTCGATGTGTTTGATAATTATAAAGTTACACTAATATATGCTAATACACAAAAATTTGAAAGCTGTGAATCTTTATCCATTTTTTTCTATAACAAAAAATTAAGTTTAGAAAATCGATTATCGATTTTTGGCCTGTCGTACTATAGCCGAGCAAGAGAAGACGGAGCCTACTCAGAATTGAAAGGCGGGGTTCAAAACGTTGAATTAATAATATGTTAAGTTGAATTTCATTTTGTAAAAAAGCAACGACGATATTTCAACAACAAGTTATGCCCGCTTGTCAAAAATTTCAGACAATTTGTGCGATCTTTTAAAATTAGGTAGCCAAAAATCTAAACTTCCTCCAACACATCTATTAATAAAATACTTTTTTCAAAAATTTCCACCGTTAAATCAACTTTTATTTAATACTTACTTTTCTTAAAAAATGGGGGTTAACTTCTCCATTGTTTAATAAAAACTCGGTGTTCTAAGGAATTATTGGAATTAATTAACAAAAAGGCTGTAAGAAAGGTAACTAATCGCATTGCGTATCTGTCGGTTGAAAACAATAAAATGAATTCGATAGCTGAATTCGAACTATACTTCACGCCAATCCTACTTCGGCCAAAATGCGGCCACGCCCCTTTTTTAGCGCACTATGTTGATGTAATAAAGGGTAATTCAAATATCCACCTCATAATATTGCCACTCATTTCTGAAAACTGCTGAAGTATGATTGGCAGGCACTATATATGAAAATGCAAAAATGTTAACATTTGTTTAATACCCATTTCTCTGTGAAACAACGCTAAAATGACACTTCATACACAAAACAAAGCATTTTTCAAATCTTTATCACACTTTTCTAATTTTCTCGGTTAATCATGCGCCAATGACCGAGCTTTCCATGCGCAACGCGATGATCCCGTGAAGCCCCGGCCTCTCTTTCCACTAAAAGTAATGTTTAAACGAAGTTTTTTTGTTACAACCTCTTTCAAATCTTGCAGGGCGTCGTAATCCGGGAAAGAGGTCGAGAAACACGTACATTTCTCACACTGCCTGGGCTCCAAGCAATGGATTTGGTTTGGGATATTCTCCATAAAATGTTTTTCCAAATTTTCTAGTTCCAGAAGCTTGTCCTTCTGAAAAAATATACTTACAGAAGGCTGAATTTGAGTAACTGACATGCTTCTGGAGACAAGCAATGTAAGCGTCGAGTTTCTTCTTGTCCTTCAAACAACAGTGACGTTCCTTCACTTTTTCAACAACCCGTATTCTGAAAACAAGTTTATTTAAAAACGTGTAAATATATTACCCGTCGTAAATTACACAAATGACACGGTCGAAAAAAGGAAAGAAACGCATGGTAATTTCCTGGAACGCGAAGTTTTTAGACTAGTACGACCATTTAACCTCTTGTTCGAGACGTTTCTCATCTATGTACTTGTCAATTAAGGACGGGAAATTGCAGTCTAAAAGGTACTGTATGGAGCTGAAAAACGCGTTGTTTACCTTTTCCACTGCAGGGCATCTGTTTGGACGCTTCATCGACACCTGAAGATAAACGATATGAGGCAGAGGCAGAGAGGCAGAGAGGCAGAGAGGCAGAGAGGCAGAGAGGCAGAGAGGCAGAGAGGCAGAGAGGCAAAGAGGCAAAGAGGCAAAGAGGCAGAGAAGCAGTGAGGCAGAGAACCAGAAAGGCAGAGAGGCAGAGAGGCAGAGAGGCAGAGAGACAGAGCGACGGAGGCCTCCTAAACATTACGATTACAAACCTGGGGGTTCTTTCTTTTCAGCTTTCTCTCGATCCTCTTTCCGATCTTGTAGCCGTTTTGCCGCATCAAGTTTCAATTTTTCTTGTGCCATTCTGAGCTCCTCCGCGCTCTTCTCATCTTCCTCCCATCGCTTCCAAAAACGACGACGGCTCAAAAGTAACCAACCTTTATTTGGAAACAGACTATAACCATTGACGATTTGAAACATTGAAGTGGAAATAAGTTAAACCAGCGAAAGAGCACAGTAAAAGAGGAGTGCGCAGACAATTAGACGATTCGTGGTGGGATGCAATGCCCGTAGTCCTTTAAGAATTGGCCAAATCATGTTCCGTTTTTCGGAAACGAACCATAAGTAAATCGGTGTCGAAAACATAAAAGTTTTTGGAAGTTATATTTACTAAAACATTGACTTTGGAAAGTTTTGGGGTGAACTAGAACCAAAACAAAACAAATAAAAAAATTTTTTGTTCAGAAAAAAACCTCTTCATGAGTGACCACAAGATGTCAAATTCGAATTTGCGAAATTCGGCATTTTAAAAATTGGAGTATTGCTTTCAATTTTGGGTTAAATCCGAGATTGAGTAGCATGTCACAGGAGAATGTAAAACAATCAATGCAAGAAAAAATCGAAACACCAACTTCGAGTTTTTCTTTAAACACCTACTTCGAGTTTTTTTTGAAATTAAGTTTCTGAAGACGTGAATACATTTTTCTATTTCAACACATGTCTGTTAAATTGATACAGCTCTATCGAACGAAAATGGTTTTTTTCTTCTCGAAAGCTTAGAAAACTTTGTTTTGTCGATTTTAGCCATTTAAAAGCGAATTTTACAAAAAATATAAACATAACGAAGTTTTTCGAAAAAGAAAATATGTTGATAAAAAAGTTTTAAAATAGTCTAAACTCACCTTTTCAATGGACAAGTATTTTACGCGTAGTCGAGAAAAAACACAAAAAAATCTTCACTTTTCACATAAACTCAATTATATTTTAAGAACTCCGAACAATAAAACTTGGTTTTTGCTATTTGAACGTTGTTTTTGCAATAGAACCTCTCTCTCGCTCCAACACACTTTCGTTCCTTGTTTTTGCAAAAGACACGCTTTGGCCTATAGTGTGTTTCCAAAAAAACGGCACAGGTTTTGGCCAAAAACTATAAAGGATGGTAGATTAGGTCCCGCCGCGAAATTCTCGTTGTCTGCGCACTCCGCTTTTACAGTGTTTTTTCATCTATTTTATCTCCATTCACATAAATGTTTCAAATCGTCAGTTGTTAAAACGGAGGAAAACAGCAAGGCCGCTCAAAAGTCGCCGGCCTTTCTTTTGAAACAGACTATAATGATTGCATCGCTCACCCCGCAATTTTTGCTCTTTAAAAGACAGCACAACAAGTTTTCATTTATAAATGGCTGATTGTGGTCTGGAGGTGCCTGGAGGGAGGCAGAACCACAGAGCGCGAAGAACCAAGAACTCAAAAACGAGAGTGAATCTGAAATTGAAAAGAAGAGTATTCGTTATAAATTCCTACAATACCTCACAGCTGTGGTGCAGGGCGTTGACGACACTCTTGGCCCCAGGTGGCCTGAATGTTGGAGGCCCAACAAACGGAGGAGTGATGTCGGAGTTGAAGTGACAGCCATTCATCAGCTACTATTTCCGAAAGCCTTTGGCAGTAGGCACATCCAGTGTGAAATCGGCACGTGGTTGGGTTGTGACTATTAAGCAGAGGGGCCTTTGTGGCGCACAATTTCTTCCCGCTTTTGCACGTTATCAGCACACGCGAAGCTGTCAGCAAAGTGGCCGGAGAGCAAAATGCGCAACGGTTGCTGCTTTTAAGCATTCAATCGCGTTTCTTACATTGGCGCATGCAACTCTGCAGGTACGATTCAGCCTTCTCTTGTGGCAATGGAACGGGCTGTTCATCGTCGGGGTCGAAGTCGTCAGATAAGGCGGCAAACCTTTAAGTTTCGCCTGAGTATGAGATTTATGAGCGCGTCAGGGTAACGGACCATTATCCCAGTGATCCCGTCTTCCCATTTATTCAATCTGAATTTGCACTGGGCGGATCAAGTTGAAATCTCCAGCTGTTCTTGGCTTGTGATCATCCTCTCTAAAAGTTAACGTGTCGTTTGCATGTGAATATGTGAATAGATAAGCTGTGGAACGTGAATTGAAACTTGAAAGTTGGGAGGAGTGAGCAATGGCGTTGGCGGTTGTGACTTAAAGGCAGAGGACCACCAAAAAGAAAATGAACAAAGTCATCACGCAACGTAGACAAGAGATCGTTCTTTTCAATGATGAAATGAGGAGAGATTTACGCTAAAAAATGGCCAAGCCCCCTGACCATTTTCGCGGTCCTCTGCCTTTAAGACGTCGTCTCTGTAATATTCGAGCAGAGGCACAATGCCTTAGAATTTAAAAGTGCTTCGATTGTGCTGAAATTTGGTATGGAACCTTCCAATAGCCTAAAAACCTTAACCTGAAACAGTTGGTCCCAAAAACAATTTTGACCATGGTTACGGTAGGTGCCCAAATGGTAGTGTAAAAATTTCAAGGTAGTCCAAACTTTGATTTTAAAAAAAGCAAAATGTAGCAAATTCAATTTCCAAAAACATTAACGTTTAAGCCTACTGCGAATTCTCAGTCCATAAAAATAACCTTCAAAAACCGTTTCAAAAAGAGTTTTTTGGGAGTTTCGACCTTTCACTATAAAAGCCAAGAGAAAATACGCGGTGGCATTCGAAAAAATTCGCCAAAATATGAATTTCGACAATTGTAGCTCCTAGCGGTAATTTTACCTCCCAGGGCATTTGCACTGGATTTTTACCAGTTTTTAAAATTAAGTTTCAAAATCTTCGCAAAAAATTGACCCAGAAATGCCCATGTACAGAAAACATGCATCAAAAACCCCAAAAATGTTTTTTTTTGAAACTGGTTTTAGGCTTAATTTTTTATGGAAAGAGAAATCGCGGTAGGTCCAAAAGTCAATGTTTTGAAAAATTGAATTTGCTACCTTTTTCGTTTTTTAAATCAAAATTCGAACTACGATAAAATTTTTACAGTACCATTTGGGCATCTACCGAAACCCGGGTCAAAAAATTTTTTCGGACCAACAGTTTCAGGTTAAGGTTTCACTGCTATAGGAAGGTTGTACACAAATTTTCCGCCCAGTCGAAACACTTTTAAATTCTAAGGCATACTCGACTTTTACAGAGATGGCGTCTTAAACGAAAGGAAAGTCTTTTACAGGCCGGAAACATTAACAGTGGTATCTTCCGCATCAACAGAAGTGCTCATGGCACCCAGACTTTAAGTTTGTTGGCTGTTTTCTGGTTTAGCGGCCCATATTAGAAATAGCGGTGCATAAAATTTTTTCAGTGACTATTTCAGAGGGGGAAAAAGTTTGTGGCGGCTCATAAAATTTCGCGGTCCATAAACAAAGAGTGAAAAAATTTGCTGACCATAACATGCCTCCGAAAATGTTTTTGCAATAGAACCACGTGGTTGTCTATCGACCCTCTCTTGCTCTCACATACTTTGGGCCCTTGTTTTTGAAAAAAAAAACACGCTGTGGCCTAACGATTACATCCCTCACTTCGGTGTTTATGGCACGGGTAAATGACTTGAGCTCTCGGTTACATATGAATTGTAGTTTATTTGCATATCGAACGGTCGCTGTTCGCATAAGTGCGACAGATAGAAGGACAGACAGGGCTGACGGCATATGTCAAAACAACAGAGACTGCAGAAAAAAAACGACCGAGAGGAAATATGAAAAGGGAAAATTTATGTTGCCCCGCGTGCGAACATACCGTGAAATCATTAGAGAGAAGTAATGGGAAACAGTGAGCGATAGGTTTGATGGAGCTCTGGCGTAAAGCAGATGGTGTGCCGCTAAGCCCATTTGTATTCTGAATAACGGTCAAGTTCCCTCATTCTATATAAAAATACCGTCAAGGATCTCGTCACTTGAAAGCCACGAGAACGCCCCACTCCCCACCAGTTTTACTGGAAATTATGGCAATGGCCTGCGGCACTAAATTTAATCGTACTTTGTTGTCTAATACCGTTGATTTATTCACAGATCCACGGATACTACTGATCTATGATATTTTTCTTTTCTCTCTATGCTCCCACTTTATGCAATTTTTTTTTCTTTTCTGCGGATACTGTTCTTGCAAAGTACTAATGCCACATCTCGTGGCGCAATCTTGCGTTCTCATTATTTTCGTCCAATTTGAACAGATACTAAGGAAACCGTTCACACAGGACGTACCGGCTATCTCCAAAATTTGCGAAAGATAGGCCGTTTTTGGTCTTTTTTCGTCCGATATTTAGAAAACGGAGAATTGTCATCTAAATGTTTTTATGGAGAACATTTTCATTTGCTCACAACCTAGAAATCGGTATAAAGTGCAACTCAGAGAGCCTTGCAGCATCAAAAATTTTTGATATAAACTTTTTGGAAATTCGATTGAAATTTTTTGGGCACCGTTTTTTATATGTTTTTCCTTTAACCTTTTTTAAAAGTAAAAAATCATTTGTGACACTAATTGAAATACTGTTCAGCGTAAAATAGCTATCGTAAAGGCATCGCTCTTGGTAATGGCATCGCTCTCCTATCGCTCATCCACCCCTTCACGAATCGACAGTCTCGTCAAGGAATTCGCCTCACTTCACACCGCTATTGAGGATCTAATGGTTAGTAGTTTCTACACAAAATTTGAGGCTTCATAGAAATTTTTTTAACGAGCTAAATAAAATTTTTTAACGAGTTGCACGACATACGGCATGATCGCTTTCTATCGCTTTTCAAATCGATTTTTTGCTTTGAAAGAAACACGTGTCTTATTTTTCGCTTTTGTTTCTTCTACCGATCCTCCAATATATTTTACTTATTTTCACTGGAATTTTCTTTGTTTTTCCCGATACTTTGAACAATGTAACATTGAAATTTCAAGAAAGCTAGTAAGTGCAAACACATAAAGCTCTATTCCCACCATTATTCAAGAAGAACTTCTGAGGTTTGCCAATCGGAACTGCTTTGCTTTTTATGGTATTCCGGAGAAGTCTGGCCCAACATTTGCTGTACACTCTATAATGAAACTCGCCGGACTGGAGAAGACAGACTACCAAGTCTGCCATCGTTTGGGAAAGCCCCGCACTGATGGATCGAACTGGCCGTTGAAAGTTAAGGTGTCTGAAGGAACTCGGATGCCTTTGCTCTCTCAACTGGCACGGAAACTTCGTGACGTCCCCGCGCTGACTACCTTCTACGGTCGGAAACTGTAAACTACTGCGGAACGTAAAGCTGTATTTCTTGCCCGCGAGGAACGTCGTCGCGGATGGATCTCTGCATAACATTGTTCGGCGGATGAGTCATTTTTGATTGAATCTAACAGATCTTTTGAGAGCCCGCCGCTGAACGTTGACCAGCACCCGATCGTCGACCTTTCAACTGATGACGCACCAAAGTGGCCACCGCGGTTGCCGAACTCCCTTATTGAAGCATTGAACGACGTCCCACCAACCCGGCGTAGTAGTAGTGAGTGCACTTGGCCCCCTTATATTAGACCCCCCTTTTGGATTCAAGAACAAGTGCAACTCTTAAAGGAAATTTCCGGTGTTGGCTCACAGTACACTAAGTTTCGTCAGTACGGCAAAACAGACCGTCTCCTCATAAGTGATGTTTATTTCGAGAAGCATAACTTTAGGTTCAACTTGTAATTGTTCATTAATTCCTATGTTGTTTCATTAAGCCCATTTTTTCTCTACCTTGCATCCACTTCAGCATTCTTCTTGCAGCCTTCTTAATATTGAATTATCATTATTAGCTTTTATTTTCTATCCTCCCTCATGAGCTGGGTAATTTAAGCCCCCGCTTCTCTGAGGAGCTTATATTGATATCTTGTTTATCTAAACAATAAATCAATCAAATCGAATCCACACTCGATGTAAGTTTTTCTCAAGTTTGAGGGTAGTTACAGTATCCAGATCCAAAAATCGATAATCGATTTTAAAAACCATTTTTTGTTTTAAAGGTTCTTATGTAACTTGAAAACCAACTATGGTTTCAACTGGACCACTTTGAATTTTTTTGACAAAATGCATTTCGGGTATCCCATACATGTCTTATTCGAGTATTTTTTTCATTTGCCGAAACTCTTTTCAATCAGTGTTGCGGAACAAAAACAATTTCTTTTTCAAACTCTTTTTTTTTCGCCTATTTTTTATTTGAACCATTTTCAAACTTGCATGCTTACTTGGAATTTTAGACAATGGGAACTGACTGAAACAAAAAGGCGTGTCAAAAACATTTTAGACACAGAATGTTTTTTTTAAATAATTGTCGAACATCCGAATATTTTGAATTTTTTCTTGACATTGCTGTGTTTAGGGAAAGGAAGTGAAAAACATTTTTTTTAGTGCGAGTCTTTTAAAAACTTTGGCACGTAACATGGGTTCTAGTATTCATTCAACCAGGACGCGAAAATCGGCAAAAACCTAGAAATTTCGACTTCAATGCTAAAAAATTCTATAACTTTTGTTGATGTGGTTTAATCCGAGTTCAGTAAAAACAAAATAGTGTATACAAGACAAAAAAATCGGTTAGTATCAAATTGCCTCATTTGGACCATTTTCAGTCAAACTACAGTAACCTGGGGTATTGTACCGTATCCCTGGGGCAATTTTTGAGTTGAAAGGTTTCAGAATTGTTGAGACCCATTCTGAAAACGTTTGATTACCTAGAGTAGCAACCTTCCACTTGTGATTTCACTTGAACTTTACAGTCTCCAGTGCTGATTCGATCCTGCCGTGGATCGATGACAACGTTAGAGTAGTGAATGGCTTTATTGTAACCGGTGAAGTAGTTACGCGTTTGACCCTTTGATGGGAATATGTGAGGGGCGCAGACAATGAGCATCATCACAAGACAGTCATAGACAAAAAATCTACGGAAAGAAAATGATACGAATCGCTGACGCGACACAGAGTCCAAACCTCTCGACTCTAGACTCTAACTCAAATCTTGTCTTAAGAAAATTTTCGCTTTTGAATGTTTCAATAACTCAGAAAAATATTTTCTGTGAGTTATTGAAACCTTTGCAGTCCTAGTGCTACAGAACCCCTGCATTTGACCATAAATCGGTTTTCCGTGATCAATACCAATTACATGTGAAATAAAACTACTTCTAAAAACATTTTGAACAACTTTATAACACAACCAAACCCCTTTTTATACGGTCTGAATAACGTTATGGCTCAAAATGTCTATCCGAGGTCGGTGTTTTGACTGGCATGAGATTCCGTCATTTTTCACCCTAAAGAAGTTTTCAGAATAAAAATCAGACGGCCTTTTTTGAGATTCATGCGCTTTGCGCGCGGTTTCTAAAATTAAGCGCGAAAAATGAGGATTTCTGGTCTCCTCGCTTGAATGCTTCAATTATGCTTTTTTTTTTTTAAATTTTTGAGTTGGTGCGTTTTTGGAGGGGAAATGGGAAATGTTATTTTCGTAAAGACTACGAAAGCCAAATGAAGTGAATTTGGCCTCAGGTCTTGGTGCTCAATCGTCTCAGACATTGCGCTTTAAATGGAAAAAAGTCAGAAAAACTTTTATTTTTTGAACGGGGAACAACTATCTTTTGGCCTGAAAACATAATCATACTGGCTTTTCATTTCATTTTCCATCGTATATGCTCGCAAATTATGCGAATTACCTATGCTAAATTGTCTCGCACCTTCCTCGTTTCCAGCGCTTTCAGCCTATTTGAAAAAAAATTTGGCTCATTAGCGTGTCCTGTAAATGCCGGAGACGCAGGACGTACTGGCCATCTACAAATCTGTAGACGAACACCCGGTTTTGGCGACTTTGAAGCGGGTTTTCTCGAAAACGCGAAATTTGCGCACCAAAGTCATATACAGTTTCATGATCAGCGAATTTTTATCTCTAAATTTAGCAATTGTTGTAAAACCCGCCTGACTGCCCCTGTAAAGCTACCATCAGCCGCAGTTTCGAATCAGAAATGAGCCGATGCAAATTCCGCCATTCCAATTAAAATATATTTCTCCAACACCGCTCCTAGAAACGGTTGTTCACAAAATCATTGCCAAGTCCTCATTAGCACATGGTTAGCATACGGATGGAAAACGTCCCTGATGCACCCTTTAATAAAAGTAATCATCCAATTTCAGTCCAAAAGTCTTGCTTTGGTACCAACCTGGTTGGAGACTTGGGATAACCTTCTTGGTCTCATTCTTCGGTGTAGCTTTGCCAACCTACTTAATTGTTGCAATCACTCCATTCTTAGCGGATAATGAAGCCTTGTTAACTGAGACACTTTTAAATGAGTCAAACCTTAACCTTGCTGAAACTGCATACTTCTCCGGTTTTGTACATGTAAGTGATTTCTTCTTTTATACAGAGTTTTTTCTACGGTACCCCTTCGGAGGATACAATTTTCACATTCTCTTTGTCATGATTTCTTATTCATTGCTGGTTGGAATCATGGTTTGCATTGGTGGCTTCTGTTTCTACCGTATTTGTACAGTAATCAGAAATGTTCCCAAGAACAATCAGAGAAAAACCCATAAAAGACTTCTAATTCTTCTGGGACTCCAGGTTTGTTGACATAGAAATAACGGAAATGCCTGAAAAGTGGCAAATGACCTTCCAATAATATGAACTTGTGAAACATTTGCATTCTTTTAGTGTATTTTACCAGAAGTTTCGTCTTCGGCCGCCTTAATTGGGTTCTTACAGACTTCGGCCGATCGATTTTGCAGCCTGTGGCGGCTCATTTGTGCCGCCTTCGGCCGCCTCGGGCCACTTTGCGGCCTAATGTTGACACACACGTGTTCGCTCGGGTCGGGCACCAAGGGCGGCCGACTACTAAAGACTCAATTTGGGAAAGAAATGGGTTTTTTCTCGTAATTATTCACACAAAAGAAAGAACAATTGAAACAGGTTTTAAGTTTTGTGGGTTTTAGTACCCAACAAATTTCTTGCAACATAAAACTTTTCGTTTTGAAACAAAATACAAAATCAGAAAGATGAACAAGAGATTTTTTATGCTAAATTTACAACGAAAACATTCGATTTTTTCCCTTTGTAATGGAAAATGAGTCATCGGTTGAATTTTTCGCATTGAAGCGCGTTTAAGACCTATCATTTTACAGTTCATTATTTCCGAATCTTAGCGAAAATTCTAGCGCCTTTTTTCTTTATAACCGGAAACACATAAAATGTTTTGTTTTCTTAAATGCGACGTATGAATAAGATTTTTTTTAAAAATTTTTTGTGTTTGTCCCAATTTTTTAGGCCTGTTTTCCAATAATTTTCAACGGAATGCCATTGGTCATTGTATTTGGCTGTGCATTTTTCGAATTTGAAACTGAATCTTTTGTTGAATACATTGGCTCTATTATGTCATTTGCTCAAGTTCTAGATCCACTTTTTGTTGTTTTCTTTATCAACTGCTATCGAAACAATGTACTCCGTATTCTATAAAAGTTGCTTAGGGAAAGGTTGTTTTCAGATTCAACGGCGAATTTTACAGCTTGAAAACGCATTAAAAGATTTTTTTAGATTGGAGTCACTGAAACTTACACAACCGCCTCATAAACACCTTAATTTGTGAAATATATTTGCCCTGTAAATATAAATTGGAATAAATAAGTATAATTGAAATTATAAATACATCGACAACAGATCTCCTCCTCCTGATGATAAAATAAAACAGGCCAGAGCCTAAATTGTTCAGTTTTCGGACGAATGTCGCGAAAACTGAACATAAGCATACGATAGACACACGAGCATAGGAGCAATGTAATTTTTGTTCTTTGTTTATTCAATTCCTTAATAAAATAATTAGTTACTGTAGATTTTTACAGCTGAAAACTGTTTGTTTCGACTAGAAACATTTCCCGATCCCGGAAAATTTAGGTAATGATTTAATGAAAATATACATTATTAAATTGAAAATGTGGGGTTTGGCAAAACATTGCAATCTAGTATTACGGCGTTAATAACATTGTTTTGCATTTGTGTTAGACGGGTAGATAACATCTTCCTGTTTCAGCTTAATTCAACTTTCTGTGGTTGCACAGATTCGTGGCCTTTGGCCACTCAGTTAAGCGGCCTGTGACCGCACGGATTCGCGACCTTCGGCCGCTCCGTTTGGCGACCTGCGGCCGCACAGAGTCCTGACTTTTGGCCACTCACTTAGGGGGCCTGCGGCCGTACGGATTCGCGGCCTTCGGCCGCTCAATTCGACGGTCTGTGGTTTGCTGGTAAACCGCCGGCCGAGGCTGGGAACCAACCCATTGGAAATGATCAGCTGCGCACTTAGGCTAATTCTGCTCTTTCCCTTCCTTCCGTGAGTTACGCCCACGTTTTGATGAAAGATAACTGGAATTAGGAGATGCAGGCACGTGACGTAGTCTTACGGCGGACAGCCGACATGTAAACAGGAACGACTTCCCAAATGTTAGAGGGGGGGGGGTAAAATTCTCGCCCCACACACTATTTGCCCCCCCCCCGCAGTTGCACCCCCCCACTCAATGCAATATAGGGTGCGGGTGACGATATGGATGAGTGGGCGGGGGGGGGGTGCCATTGCGTTTAGTGGGGGGGGGGGGGGGGTATGATTAGGCTATCAATATCGAAATTGCACCCCCCCGCAATTATGTGGGGTGACGCAATTGCGACACCAGGACCTATCGCAGTCATCAACCCCACCAGTCGCAATTGCTTCATCCATTTGGCCCGGTGCAGTTGCGCCCCACACATCGCAATCTCACCCCCCCCCCCCCAATGGATTATTTAGCGCAGTCGGCCCAAAAACAAATATTATGTAAAAATATGTTAAATGGGATTGTATTTTATTAGTTTCCTGCAAAATATTTTAATGGTACGTTATAGTTTGTTTCTAAAGGACGGTCTTCGACTTTCGGGAAATCATAGAAAATGACACGTATTTAACCAAACAGAATTTGAAACATTGAAGTGAACAAATATATTATAAGCGAAAGAGCATTGTAAAAGAGGAGCGCGCAGGCAATTAACGAAGATCGTTGCGGGACCAAAGGAACCTAGTCCTTTAAAAATCCTTGCCCATTCGCTGGAAATGGAGTATAGTACTTTAAAAAACCAACCGGTAAGCTCACGACTGAAACTAAGAAGAAAAACGACCGACCGCAAACACCGAAAAAATTTTGAAAGTGACTCGCAAGAAATCCAATATCCTTTATAACATTAGAGGGTTTCCCTTTGTTGGTTAGCAGCGCAACGTAATATGCGGATGGGTACACCCCTTCATTTCCTCCAACACGACCATGGGGAACACTTCATTGAAACGAATAGAACAAACCTGCTGCAGGCTGCATACATGAGCAGCCGAAGGCTGCGTACCTATGCGGTCGCAGGCCGCCGCTGACATAAGGGATCGCAGGCCACAATCACAGATTGAGGCAGCCGATGGCCGCCGAACCCAGAAGGCGAAGACCCGCGCAGCGGGGCTTTGGCTTCTGGTTGGAATACACCCTACGCAACGTTATGGGAGTGAAATTTCGTTTGTTGGAGGGGAGCGAGGTTGCACCGCCCCTCTGGGGGGCCTCCATTGACATTTGTGGGGGGTGTGATTCGGATATTACCCCAAATGTGTTTTGATGCTGAACTGTTTTTATTTTGGCAACCCAATGTTACTTGTGCAGCAGTGCAACATGAAAATTCACTACTTAAAATAGAAATTTTTTAAACTTCCATTTTGTGTCCTGAACCTAAACTTTACGCAAAAACGAATAATTTTTTGCCTCGTAAGTTCAAACGAAAGTTGTAAAAAAAAAATTTTTTTATAGATAATTTCACATGTTTGAAGTAGAAGGCAAGTTGGAGGTAAATTGTTGGGTGAACCCTGTGCAAACTTTTGGCAGAAAAAACATAGCATGTCACGAAATGAACCAATGCAACTGTTTATCAAATTTATATGTGTGCCGATCTTTTCTGAAAAGCTTTTATTTTTAAAAAAAAATCTATCATTTTCAGTCTTTCGAAAACAATTTGAATGGACATCTTTATTTAAAACAGTGTTCACATATGGATTTTGATTATTTGAGCGTTTAGCTCCACAAAACAAAAATTGTTGATTGATCAGAAACTGTCGTAATTCTTCATCCTATGGCGTATGTATCGCTCACTCCAACCTAAAAAAAACACATTAGGCCTCTGTTATTTTTTTTTAAAATTCACCTTAATGTTGGAAAATACCCTTCCACCAGTTAATTTTCGTAGGATACGTTTCACATTGCTCCGGTAACAATTTACAAAGAAAACCACAAGAAGTGGATCCAGAACTTGGGCAAATGACATAACCGAGCCTATGTATTCAGCCAATAGTTTTGAATCAACTCCGAAGAAAGCACAGGCAAAGACAATTACCAAGGGCATTCCGTTGAAGATTATGGGAAAACAAGCCTGAAACCTTTATTTTTATAGCGCGAATTTATGAAATTCGGTTTTATTACGAACTCTGTAGTGTTATGTTTTATACTAACGGTTGTGGGATCATGTGATGCCTCAGGGTATGGTGAAAAACCTATTGTTTTTTGTGTACAGATTTACGTTTTCTGTGATTTCGCGTCACTTTCGTTGTTAGGCCCACGATTTCTGGATACACAACTATTAAAAAAAACTATCGGTTGCAGACAACATCCGATTTTATAAATCAGGTTTGAAACATTAAAATTTAGGCACCGGAAAAAATGTTTTAACAACGTTTTTGCTTTTTCAAAAGATGCTTTTGCATTTTCAAGTTTCTTTCAAACAAAAACAAAGTCTTTTGATACTTTGTTGTCTTGCTCGAAGCAATAATCTACGGAAATTCCTACCTGGAGCAAATTTTCAAATCTGAAAGTTCTAGGTTATAAATTTTGCGCTTTCTCCAGTTCAATGCATTTGTTCGTTGTTTTCCAGTTCAACATTTCTGAGAGAATTTCAATTTTCCTTTCCTATATTTTTTGACGACTTCTCATCCCTTATAATAAAACTCTACCGTGTGTGTATGTGTGTGTGTAGTGGATCAGCGGAAGTTCACGCGTTCATTTCCACCCGAGAGGAGGGTAAGGTCGGCCGTAGGCCGAGTTTCACGTGCTTCACGGCCGAAGGACGAGTAATGAATGGCCGTAGGCCATGAATCTGCGGCCGCATGCCGCCTAATTTAGCGGGCGAAGGCCGCGTGTCGGTGCGGCCGCAGGCCGCAGACCAGGTAGGTGCGCGCTGTTGGCGCGCGTACCCTCCTGGTTATACAAAAAGTTACCTTCCGAAACCCTATTGGCTGCACAAAACGACAAATTTAATTATTCAAGTCTGAAACATTGAAACGGTGGCACCGAAAAAAGTTATTTTTTCCCAGTTTTTTTTCTTTTTGCCTTGAAACTTTTTTCTGCTTTTTAAATATAATTTATCTGCATTTTTTCTTGTAATAATTTAAGGAAACCTGATTTTTTTAAATAACTTGATTTCTTGTTCTGTTAGGTTTCAGCTAAACTAAGATTACAAGCTTTTTAAAAATTGAACTTTTTAACGAATTCATTTATTTTTTTGCCTTGCCCTGAGGGAATTTTAGAAACCCGAGTCCGAAAACTCAATAAGGACCCAAAAAATTAATTACAAAGTACTGGACTAAATATAGAGTAAATTTAATAAATGTTCTGATGTCGCTGGAATTTTATAAAAACGACTTTTAAAACTTTGCGCCTCAGAGACCATCAGAAACACAAAACACTTAACCAACCTGTAAAGCCAGAAGAATAAGCAACTTTTTGTGAGTTCTGGTCTGGCTGGTTTTGGGGACCTTTCGGATCATCGAATAAATGCGGTAGAAGCAGAAGCCACCGATACAGACCATTATTGCAACAAGGATTGAGTAAGAGGACATGACGAATAGAATGTTATAGTTGGAACCACCGAAGGGGTACTGCAACAAAAGCAAATTATTTAGTTTTCTTTGCTGTTTTAATTTGTTGCCATATAATTACACAATTTTTGTTACTTTACTTTAAGTAAGCTACGTTTGAGTGACATTTTTGAGACGAGACGTCATCTCTGTAAAAGTCGAGTATGCCACTGTCTCCAAATTTTGATTTAAAAAAAATGTAGCAAATTCAATTTCCAAAAGCATTAACTTTTGGACCGACCACGATTTCTAATGCCATAAAAAATTAACGTTAAAAAACCGTTTTAAAAAGAGGTTTTTTGGGGTTTTCGACCTTTCAGTATAAAATCCAAGAAAAAATACGTTGCAGATTCAAAATTTACGTCAAATTTGGCATCTAATAAATTTTTGAAAACAAAAATCGGAGGTGACTATTTTTGTTAAAAATCCACTTGTAAAGTGAAAAAATTGCCAAAAATGGCCCAAAAATGCGCAAAATTTGGAATTTTTCGGTCCCTGGGTTTCAATGTTTCATTGGCAATTTATGAGTTTGATGCATGATTTCTGTATATGGGCATTTCTGGGCCAATTTTTGCGCTGATTTCGAAAACCACTTTAAAAATTGTAAAAATCAAGTACAAATGCCCTGGGGGTGGTGAAATTCCAAATATCTCGCCGGAATATGATTTTCGATAATTGTAGCTCCAAGAGGTAATTTTACATGTTTTAATTTTAATTTTCAAAACTACCAATTATAGATGAATGAATTCGTTGATATAAGAAACTTTCTTGAAACATGCATGAAAGATAATTCGTTTTGAAAAATGTTGTGTCCGGAGGTAGGGAAGACGCGAGGTTCGAATAAGAGATTTATTCGAGGAACGAAGCTCAGATAAGCTGAGAGCAAAGCCAAGAGAAAGCTGCCAAATGAGGGAAAACCTGGGCTTATATAGCACCAAGGAAGGTTCTGGAAAGATCCAGAACCGGGGCGAAATATCTAGTACCGTGAAAGGGGCGGGGCCTAGAAGGTACTAGAACAAATGGAACGTTACGGAACATTCTAGAACAATATGGAATATTCTAGAATACGAGTGGGCGTGGCCCCAACAAAAAAAAAGATTTTTGGTGAAAACACTTATACTTCTCGCCAAATCTATACATACATACGGTTTATTCTCTAGGGCTGTTCCCTGAACCGCCAGAATGAATCACAGTTGTCGAATTCAATCTCACGACGTTGACTTGGTTGTTCCCATTCTCCTTTGATTCGGCTTCAAATGCCTCCTGGCCAAGTTGCTGGTACAGCTCTCCTTGGGGGAAGCAGCTTCTTCGCAGGTTCCTGGGACGGCCGGGGACACTGTAGACGACTTCTGTGTTTCATTTGGTTGGAGCTACGTCCTCACGGGGCTCCACTCCGGCTTGGGGACGGGCAATCCAGGCCCGGTTGGGAGAGCGGCGAAGAGACCGACCGCACAGCCGCGCGAGACGCAGGAAAGCTCCTTATCTCGCCAAATCTACTTCGGCCTATTTGGCTGCGTACACGGCCTGAGTATTCTATATTGAACGCTTTACTCTACGAACAACATCAAAACATTGGCACGTTGTTCCGAAGTAGTTTTGGCACGAACTATATTTAAAAGCTTTTTTTAAAACTGACATGAACAAATCCTGCAAAATAGGCGGTTTCAGACAAGTTCAGTTCAGCTTCGTTCATAAGAGTATCAGTCAAAAGTTCCTGATACTTGGCTAAAAATGGAGTTATAGCAACAATTGAGTATGTTGGTATCGCAACGCCGAGAAATGAGACAAATAAGGTTATGCAGAGTTTCCAGCCCGGCTGATACCATTGAAGGACATCTTGGCTAAAATATATTGTTAACAACAAAATCAAAAAAAAGGAAAAACAGTTAAGTTTTGAAACATAGAAACGGTGTTTGAGTTAAAATTAAAAAATGAGAAAAGGTGTAGTTTGTAGTTTGAACTAGCTTTACCTACCTACACAAACATCCATATCGGTAAACAAAAGATAGACAAAGAACAACCATTGTTTGAGCAACGCTTGATGCAAAAATAACCAAAACTACAATTCCAGCATTTCTTGGTAGGAAATTAGTGGTACTGTAGAATAGATATCCGTTTGAAAAAACATGGAAGGTCTTAAAAATTTGCTGAATTTTTTGTTTAACGAGTTTTTGAAACAGCTTTTCCCTGTAAAAGCGGTGAAACATGCAATATCCTAGTCGCTTTTGCTATAAAGATTTTAGTGTTTATATTTTTTAAATGCGCATGCATTTTGAAAATTATTTCAATATACTCACCAACAGGGGTTTCCCGGGCCGGCCCTTTTCGAAATTTTCCACAATTTTGCTTATTTTAAACGGAAGGCTACACTTGAATGGCGTTTTTAAAACATTTGCCAAGTAGCTATTATACATGAACGACTTCGTTGTATTAAGAAACTTTCTTGAAACATGCCTTTGTGTTAATTGGATTTGAAAAAAAAGATTTGTTGTGAAAGCGCCCGAACAAAAATTTTAATTTTGCTTCAAAAATGGGTATATTAAAATAACAAAGAAAATAAATTTTTGACCGGCTCGGGCCGGGCAATCAATAAAAAAACCGAAAAAGCCCAAAAAAAAATTTTCTGCTCAAAGTTTTGCCGGTCAAAAATCGAGAAAAAGCACTGCTAAATTTGTAATCATTTTGAATTTTTCGATTTTTGAGTGTTTTTTTTCCTTTTGTGGTTTGAATAATTTGGAGTCACATATAGACCGTCACTATTTAATATTTTTGCAACTCATTTAATGGGTTTTCCCATTTTTGAAAATTTCTAGTATACTACCGTAACGCGAGTAAAAAATCGATATCCGTCTACAACCTTCGAAACATGGTGTGTTGGAATATTCAAAACAATTTCGCAATATATTCTAGGAAAGTAATTTGTTTTCCCCGGGTTGGTTTTACAGAAATTACGATTTGAAGTATATAATATTTTTCTACACAATCATTTTTTACAACAAATCATTTGAAAATAATTTTACTTACCGGAGTTGTAAGAACTTGAGTGAAAGAGAAAACTGTTGCAGAAAAGGTGTATAGTAAAAGCAAATACTTGTAATTCCCAATCATTGGAGATGAACATATAACAATAAGTGGAATGAGGAGAAGGTTGAAAATTAAAGCCAGAGTTCCGGATAAAAGGACAATTATCGAATGGAAATTCATCTTGGAATGATTCTGAAACGACAAAAAGCTTTAAAAAAAAGGAAAAGGCTGAAAAAACGAATTAAAGAAATAACAAAAAACCGCAAAACAAGGAAAGTTACAAAAAATGTAAATGCGAAAACACTGAATGTTGGCTACTATGAAAAATACTAGTACAACACCAAACTACAAAAGAAAAGAAATGTTTTTAAATGGGGTGGATACGTATTGTAAAGTACTTTCTTTTTTGTGTTCATGAAAAGGTATATATCTTTAACGGGACAGAACGTAAAAAAAAAAACAAAAAATTTTGAAGTCGATTGGTTTTTTGTCATTTCTATTTTCGTTTTGGAAGGTTTTCTCGAAATTTCACGTCGAAAGCTAAAGAAATGCGACTATAAAAAATACTAACACTACAAAAATCTTGTTCAACACCAAGCTACAAATGAAAAAATAAAAAAATTGTTTGTAGTGTATGTAGAACTCCTTTTATACTCATGAGGTTTTTATCTTTCACTGAACAAAGAACATCTCATTGAAAGGATATGGTTTTTTGTTCAGTTTCTGTGTTTATGAAGAGTCAAAGCACAGTGAGCAATTATATACTCAGTTAACGTGGCACGCATGAATGGCAAACTTTAATATTTTTGAGAAATGAATTATAATACAGTTTTTCGATATAGTTGTTTTGAACTCTTTCGAAAATTTTCACTTGAAATTTTATAAATAAATAAAAAAACGTAATCAACATAAATAAATCGTTTTCTTTTTGAAAAGACCACAAAAAAACAAATAAGAACAATGTGCAATTGCGGTTGAGGTTAAAAATAAAAATAAAAGGAAATGTTTATTTATGAAACTGACTTAAAAATTGTGAGCATATAAATTTTAATTTTTGACAATGTAACAGAAAAACAAAGGTGTTTTGCTATGAAAATGAAATTCAAGAACTGGATCAACTTTATCTAAGTACACCTTGTCCTTTCAGGTAGTGATGTATAATTACTGTTAATTGAACAATATAGTTATTGAACATAGTATTCAGCTTTAAGGTTACAAAGCTATTATAATTTCGTTTTAACTCAATAGCGCACCAAATTTCAGAAATTTCAACTGGGAGCTCAATTTTAATCGAAGATTTTAATATCTTAACAGTAACTGAAAAAGGCTGAAAAATATAATTATCATGAATTTATTTTGGTTGTCGTTTGAAAAACTGTTCAAATGTTCAAGTTATTCAAGAATCACGGTTGTAAACTGGGTTTTTGACTGGGTTTTTGCTTTTGTTTTTTTAACAAAAAAATCAAAATAGTTTTTACAAATAGTTAACCATCAATTTAGCGTTCCTAGTCGTCAAAAAAATATTATATAGAACAAATCCGTACGTGCGATTAAAAATGTCACAGTTTGGTATTCGAATAGTACCACGCAACGAAACTACAATCATTGTCTGTTCTAATGTTATTATGTGTACTGATTAATTGATGCGGAATTAAAAAATGCCATGTTTTCTAGGTAGATACGTTTTTGCGGAAACTTTGGTTTAATATTTGCTAATGACGATCGAGGACAAAGTAAATGAATAAACAATTAAAAGCGGAAAATGTGTAATTTTAAATTATTCTCCTCACCAATTCTACTTCGGCCGAAAAGTGGCCACGCCCCTTTTGTAGCCCACTATTTTGATGTAATAATGAGTAATTCGAATATCAACATCAGAATAATCTCACACATTTCTACATTTCTAAATATATGAAGTAGGGTTGGCGGGAACTATACATATTTTTGTTTTAAATAAACTGTTGTTTCAATTTTTTTGTTTGTGTTACTATAAAATAAAACTCAAAAATGCATCTTCAAAACAAAACTTTAAAAAAAATTTAATGTGGTGTTTTTAGGTAATAAAATTTAAAATGCAAAAATGTCAGAAACTAAACTTGGGTTATATTTAAGTAATCAAAATACGTATTTTTCACACTACAAATTTAACTTTTCTTTCAAGAAACTTTTCTGAATTTGCCAACTACTTTCAGTAGTTAATTTAGGTTTTTGCTTAATTAACTATCTATAAACCTTACAAAAAAAGATTACCATTTAACTAATGGTGCCAAAGTGCAATATCTTCATCACAAATAAAAATGAAGTTTACACCACTTTAGAAATGTTTTTTGGATAATTGGATAATGCAAGGATAATTTTTTTTTAAACAATATTTGTCGTCGGAATTCAAAATCAAATAAAAGGCGAATAATGAAATAACAATTTCAAAAACACTAAAAATTCCGATTTATTCGCTCTTCTGTAGTTACAATTTTCTGAAATTGGGATAAGGTTGTAAAGTGTTTGTTCAAAAACAGAGATGATGATTTAAATTTGAATGAAACATTGATTAAACTGGGGGATGAGGTGATATGATTTCATATTTAAAGCGGTAGTTAACAAATGTTACATCAAAGTTATAACAGATCATAATCGAATTAAACGGAATATCAAAACGATTAAAAAAATTCTGAAAACGGGCTTCCTCTTTAAATTTTTGATCCAAGCTCATCTTTGATTTGAAATCAAATGCCGAAGAATAAAAAATTTTGACCTGTTTCAGAACTTTGGACATCTCAAATTTTATGAGATACATTTGAATTTTTCAAAATGTTGGGCCAGTTATAATAATTGTCCTCTCACAAAGGATTCTAAAGGAAAATGTAAAAATTCAAAAGAACATTTATAGATTTGTTTGAACAATCTTTTATAGAACAAGTTCGTACATGCGATTAAAAATGCTATTTTTCGTATTCGAATAGAAACAGCGCAACGAAACTAAAAGCATTGACCGTTTTAATGTTATTATGTGTACTGTTTAATTGATGCGGAATTAGAAAATGTCATATTTTCCAGGTAGCCGATTACGTTTGCGGAAACTTTGATTTGATATTTGGAAAGAACGACTAAAGACCTCAAACCAAGTAAACATAAGTGCTGAAAAGTCAAAATATTCGCTTAATACAGAAGCTCAAAAGAACAAAAAATAATTTTGCATGAAAACTTTCTTGTTTCTAAATTCTACTTGTGAAATTTTATGGCCTTTAACAGGATTGTAACCATAATTGTATTTCAAGAGAAACTATTTAAGCGGTAATGAAACCTATTTTTTAAAATATGACTCCAATGTGAGTTTGGAACATAAATCCTTTTTCAAAGGATGCCTTGTTTCTGCACTTTTTCATAGGAAAAACAGGTTAAAAAAATAAGAAAAGAGGGAAGGAAAACTGTGCGCAAAAAAATAGCTTAGTGCGCAAAAAAGTTTTTGGTGAGTTTGATCAGGATAAATTATTGGAGTGGTAATAAAGCCGCAGATGAGATGTTAATCAAAAATGTATCGAGTAGACTGATTGCTTTTCATGCATTGAAACATACTTTTTTCAATAAAAAGCTTTGAGGGTATTTTTGAAAAATTATAGTATATTTCCAACGAAAGGTTGTCGAAAATTCTGCTATTTCGATATACACTCCTATTTAACCACAAACGAATTGAAACATAAAAGGAAAGAAAAATAAAATTACACGAAATAGCACAGTGAAAGCGGAGTGCGCAGACATTTATGCGATCGTGGCGGGACCAACTGTACCTAGTCCTTTAAGAAAATCCCACTTTCCTCGACTATTTTTAGACGCTACATCTTTTTTTCTTGCCACCCCTGCTGCATCGATTCTTTGATAAAAGTTTAACTATTTTTCAAAATACACAAATAATGGAAGTCAAGGAGAAAAAATTGGCGTTTTTTTAAAAGAGTGAGTTTCAGAGACCAGAAAAAGTTTTCGACTAGAAACGCAGCAAAATAAGAAGTATATGGGATATTTTCTGTTTATATATATACGTGTGTGTGACATAGTTTTTGGTTTTTGGTTATATAAGTATGTGAGCTAGTTCCTGGTTATATTTTTGTCACACCGTTTACATTTATTTATTAATATCAGCCGTGTTTTTCATTTTTAGAGCAGGACAACACGCTAAACACAACAGATTAACATTTACTGAAGGCAGAACTTCCTGTCATGAAAACTTGAAAGGAAGTATGATGTTTCTTTTAAAAATACAAAAGTCTTGCTTTTTTCTATTTTGAAAGAGCAATGAAAAGTAATAAACTAGGTATAGCTGTCGCCAAACGAGCATCGGCTACTAAAAGCCGCTTTTTCTCTGCGTCTGCGCGGCTCGCACACTATTTCCGCCTGAGTATCGCACGGCTGCTGCATTAAGGCCGTTTTTGGCTGGATTCTCGCTTGGCGACAGCTATAACTTTGTTGTCCAGTAATATGAAAAAGAGAAGCTGAACCAAAACTTAAGTTAAACCAAAGTTCATTGAAATATATAAAGGGGTTTAAGTTAAAAATGACATGATATATGAAACAGTTCAAACTATCACGAATCATAATTGAATTAAACGTCATATTTAGATTAATCTGGAAAAACCTATGTGAACGTTGAAAATTGGCTTTATACAATTAACTTATTTGTTGAAAAATGATGATATCCAACAAAAAATTTAACAAGGAAAAAATGTAGGACCAGATCGGACAAAGTACATTCCGAAGTTGACCCGTTCTTGGCATCTTTAAATAGCAGACTAAAAATGATGATATACTTCAGAACATTCGTATTTTTTGAAAATGCTAAACCCCTTTAGCTGAAACTGAACATTTTGTAATCATAACGATCAAAATTGAATCAAACTTCAGGAACCATTCATTAAAACAGATACTTGAGATACTATTTGGTAAATAATTTATGTGTTTGGAAATATGATTTTTTTTTATTATTATGTTATTAAAGGGGCCGTCAGGGACATTTTTGGATTGGAAATGACGGAATGCTAATCAAATCGTTTCAAGTGAAATAGTTTTCTCGAACACCGCTCCAGCTAACGGTTATGCGCAAAATGCTTTCCAAATCCGTTTTCGAAAAAATACTCTTCAAAGTCGTCAAAAACGGGTCTCCGTCTTTAGATTTGTAGACGGGTAGTACGCCCTGCGTGTCCGGTTTTTACAAGACATGCTACTGAGCCGAATTTCATTCTAATTGGCTGAGAGAGCGCTGGAAACGAGGAAGGTGCGAGACAATTTAGCATAGTTAATTCCCATAATTTCCGTTGTATACGACCGAAAATGAAATAAAAACCCTCCTTACTGCTCCATTAAAAACATTCATAAAAATATAATTAAAAACAAGTAGGCGAAAACCTCAAAAGTTGTGAAAAGATAATTGTATACTTCACTTCGTCGCTAAAGTACCCCGTCATCTGCTGAATTGCCGTTGATGAGCAAATGCTGATATTCAATTGGAGTAACTTCAGACGAAAATCGAAATCCTACTTTTCATGTAAGAAAGTAGAGAGGAAACTTGGTTTTTGGGAGATGCAGGGTATTTTGCTTTTTTGGCTTGAGTAGAAGAAACATGATCTGATTAAAAATACAAAATGTGAACTTTATATGCAAAAAATTGATGTTTCGAAATATCTTTCTTCAAAGAATTTTTACCTTGCGAATTTTGCTACCGTATACATAGAAAAACTAAATAAACCCTCTTGTAACCCCTTAAAAATAAAAGCTTACCGCCGTACTTAAAAAGTTTCTCGGAGTTTTCCAAGTCGGCTTCGCCCGTCTGCTTCGACTATCACCCACGCAAACAAGGTTCAATCTGGGCCGGGCACTTACAAGTATTTAAAAGTGTTAGCTTGGTTTTAAAAACTCAAATGAAAGCTGAAAATAACAATGATTTGACCCGTTTTTGCCAGTCCGGCAAGTTTTGGCCCGCGAGCCAACCCGTCTTGTGAAAACTATGCATACACAAACTTCTTTTACAGTGCTATCAAAGAATTACCCGAAAAAGAAGTTTAAAAAATCTAACCAACCTTAGAGAAACAGTTTGTTGACAATTTTATATCTAACTTGTTGAAATATAATATCCTTGATCCGAAAATCGGTGGAAATTTGAATACGAATAAAATAAAAATTGGTGTCTGAAAATCATTTTTGTAAAAATATAGTAGGAAAACTGGTTTATTAAACTTTGGGGAGTGAAAAGTCTAACAGTGTAAAAACATTTTCAATTAAATTTTTTTTAGTAAAAATAAGCGTAATTAAACAATTACTTTATTTAATTGGATTTTCCGAACACGGGTATTTTCTGAACATTACCATGAACAAGCAAATATATATTTCTGGGACCAATTTCATCCTATTTTTGTCATCAATGTTTATGCAATTTTGAAACATGATTTTGCTTTTCAACTGTTTTCCCCATAATTAAATAAGTTGGAAAATCAAGCAATAATTCAGAAATCCCACGAACGACTTGTTTTTAGTTTTTTCCCCACACCTTTTGTCGTCACGAGTTCAATTTTTGGTCAAGAATCATTTTTGTCAAAAACAGATTTCCCCATATTAGAATGTTCTTTTTTATAAACTATTTAAATTACATTTATTTTGGTCTGTAATTTTTTTATGTGGATGCGATATTATTATTGGATGTCACGTGGCCATCAACTTCTTCGTTTTCCGTAGTATTGAGAACTGAAGATTCAACCTGAAATTTTTTCCCTTTTCAAATTTAAAACTTCAATTACCTTGACGTTTGGAAACACCTTCAGCCCGGATACAGTCTGAATAACTCGCAGAACATTGCTACGGTAGTCTGAGACGAAAAATACTACCAAAATTGGATCAACAATTTGGGCGAAGGAAAGAACAGAACCGGAATAATCTATTATGTGGACGTCTTTTATTCCAAGTACGGCGAGGAAAAAAGTAATTGTTAGAGGGAGGCCATTGAAGAAAAGGGGAGACCCCGTCTGAAATCAAACAGTTTTGTACAACTGAACTATTTCATATAAGCCAAGTCATATTTTCCCTTTTCAAATTTTTTTATAGAATTCCCAAACTTTTTAAAAATGCAGGCCAGTTCTCATTTTTTTGCCATCTGCCTTACCATCCTAAATCGCGTACTGGGGACGAAAAGTACCCCTGAAAAATCTCGCAAATGCGTCGGATCGTAAGATCTCGAGTTTATAAGGGTGACTTTTTCGATTTGTAGAGAAAAAAATTTCCTGATTTTCTATGAAATTTCAAAAATCGAGTTGCAAAATTTCAATATTTTTTATCCTTTTTCTCCAATGGGCAATCAATCTGATTTTGATTTGTAAAATATTACAATCTTATCCTCTCCCTGTCAAAAAATTTTCAGATCGATCCGATCATTGCGCGGTGAGATAACAAAGTGGGCGTGGCCTAAAATGTAGACATCAAATTTTGGAATTTGATGCTAATACGTTCATATGTTGTAGCCCTTGGCCTGAATAACAAAACGTATTGGTTTTGATAGCCTCAAAAAATTTTGGAAGCCGGGGAAATTTTTTTTAACACCGTCTACCTAACCATCCAAAATCGCGTACTGGTGACAAAAAGTACCCCTGAAAAATCTCGCAAATGCGTCGGATCGTAAGATCTCGAGTTTATAAGAGTCTAAAAAAATGAAAAATCTTAAAATGAAAAAAAACTAAAAAAAAGTTGTTTTTTATTTTTTTGGTTTTTTTCTATATTGTGAAGAACACAAAATAGAAAAAAAACCTTTTTCTGCTTTAGTTTTAATATTTGAGTGACATTTCTGAAAAAAAAGTTATTAAAATGAGCTTTTTTGTGTAAAATTGGCTATTCCTGGTTCTCATCAAAAAATCGCATTGAAATCCGAAAGAACCAGGATCATTTATCGAAAAACGGAAAATACATGTTTATATGTGAAAATTCAATACAACTGTGATTCATTCTGGCGGTTCAGGGAATAGCCCTAGAGTATAAACCGTTTGAATTGAATTGAAAATGTGAAAAGCTTTGTGAAAAATGTGAAAATTTTTCAGTTTTTTTTATTTATTTTTTTCCTTTTGTCGCAGTCAACTATAGTCTATTTCCAACGAAAGGCTGGTAATTTTTAAGCGACCTTGACATTCTCTTGAAATTAACCATTGACGATTTGAAAAATTGAAAATACAATAAATACATTAAGCGAAATAGTGCTATAAAAGAGGAGTGTGCAGACAAAAAACGGATCGCGGCGGGACCAAAGGTACCTGTCCTTTAAGAGAATCCCGTTTTCCATGACTGTTTTTCGGAAACGCACTATATCATTCGCTAAATGTTGCAAGCACGTATCGCTGCGGGACCTATCGTGAAAAAAAATTTCAAGCAAGGTAACTTGGTTACAAGATATTAAAAAGATGTTTAATAAAAACTTTGTTACCTGGAGCAACAGAAGAACAAGTAGACGTTTCTGAAGGTGTAGCTGGGTTGACTTCGGGGCTAAACGAATAACGGCCAAAATTTGCTGGACGCAAAACACCCCGATACAAAATACAATGAAAATCAAGAAAGTAAATGCAAGGATAGCCAGGATGAGTTCAATGTTGATTCCGCCGGTTGGATACTGAAAAAAAAACAAATTTCTTATCGCATGTTTAGTATATTTTCTTTTTTTTGTTGCTTAAAGCAGGATTCCAATCATTTGTATTTTAAAAACAAATGTAATACAGAGTTGTTGAAACATACAAGCTAAATTCCCGCTCAAATAAAAAAAAAATGAAATTAACCAATTGGTAACCGTCTTAATTTAGTAATTAGTAAAACATAGAGTTACAAAACAATCAAGTTTGAAAAACAACTTTAGAATTGAAAAAAATTGAAATTAACAAAATATTGAACTTACATATACAAATCCCGCAAAATATGCAAATTCGGCTAAGTCGAGACTAGTTTCGTTTAGCATCATTTCAATCAGAACGGGTTCGTAGTGAGAAAACCAAGGAGTTATCATAACAATGGAAAATGTTGGAATAATCACTCCAGAAATTGAAATTATAAAGAGAATTGCCAAACGCCACCCAGGGTCGTACCATTCTAGTATACTTTGTCTGAAAATGGATTTGTCAATGAAATTGAAAATAATAATTTTAGCCGTCGCCAAATGGGAACCCGGCTAAAAACGGCTACAATGCAGCATTCGTGCGATACGCAGGCGAAAATAGCACGCAAAACGCGAAGACGCAGAGAAAAAGCGGCTTTTTTCTACGAATTCTGTTTGGCGACGGCTTTTTGTTCAGCAACCAATTTGAAGCATTAACGTGAACTGTTACACAGCCCTGTCCAAAGTCTGTGGAAAATTTTGTGCACCGTTGCTTGATTGCAACGTGCGCACAGAATTTTCATAATCAATAATTTGATTTTTGGCCATTTTGCATCGGCTCGGAACCCAACGCCTTCGCTTCAAGACCCGCCTTCCCAGGAGCACAATTTTTCCCGACTATAGTTCTCCGCCATTTTTAACCGAAAATTATCTTTGAAAACATAAAAAAAGTAGCTAATAAATTGAATTTCCGGAGGCAATTTTCCTGAACAACATAAAAGTTGCTCTTTTGAGATATGAAGTTTTATGTGTATTTCATTTCATAGGATGAATTTTGAGAACACGAAAAATTTCCTCCGAAAGTTCAATATACCAGCTATTGTTTTGACTTTAAAATATAGTCTTCGCCAATTTTACTTCTTGGCCGATTTGCAAATGTAACCCTGACGCAGTTTTGCGTACGTATCCTAAAACACAGGTTTTTCGTAGGCAAATTCGCGTCTGGTGCCTTTGCACAGAGCTAAGAGCGACATTGGGCAAAGTAGCATTGGCGTAGACTATATACAATGCGCGCAAATCGCTAGAGTCTGAAAATTTCAATTGCTGTCCGATGTTTAGCAGCCTGTCATTTTCAAAGCGCCAACGGTTTCCATTGGGCGGCGAGTTGTGGTTACATTTTGAGTACAAAAACAGCATTGGAACATTGCTATAAAAAGAAATCGAAAAATAATGTCCTACCTGCACAACACTCCGTAACGATAAATAAACGATAATCCAATGACTGTGAGATTCTGAGTAAGACATGACGAATAGAGAGTTATGAAGGCGATTCCAACATTTCTTGGAACAAAGGTAAAAGGGCTGTAGAAAACATAGCCCAAAGAAAAGAGACGGAAAGTCTGGAATTGTTTATGTACTTCAATCGAAAATGATACTGTTCGGTAAGCAAACTTAAGCATATTTTGAAACTTCTGAAAGGGTTTTCTGTTTGTTCAAACATTTTGTTATGATCAAGCAGAAAAAAATAATTAATTTCGAAAAGAGGGAAAACTTGTTCAATAACTTTTTTTTTAAGTAAAGAAACTTGATAATTTAAAAGTTGCCATTTACAAATTTTACTCAAAATTGGAAATTTTCTAACAAATTGCTCATTTCGTTAACTTTCTATTTTAACGTTATTAGTAATTGCAAAACATTAGTTCTCGAACAATTTGTGTTTTGGATACATGCTGCCGTGAGGAGAACAAAACTGTTTGGTGATACAACATCATGGGTTAGCGACATTTTGAAACAATCAAACATTGTTTATTTTATTTTTTATTTTTTCATTGCTTTACTTATTTTTCAACCCGAACTAAAAAATGTAGGAAATAAAACACGCATTTTATGCTTACCCTTCATTTTAATTCCATAAAAAACTGTTTTCAATAGTTCAGTAAATCAAATCTGCGCTTTTTTTCTGAATTTTGAACATGAAAATCACAATTTTCATTGGATCGTTTGAAAAATACGTTCACCCACATCGCCTCATGCTTTTTAAAACTTTTTAAAACTTATATAACGTAAAAATGTATAGGGAATCGATTGATTCAAATCTCTTTTTCCACTTCTGAAAAAAATGAATACTCATTTTAGCCACTTTTTCTCCGATTTTGTTTGTATATTGTATTATAATTTTCTGTAAGACACGAAATATTAAAGTTCAAAAAACAAAAAATGTCATTTAGACCAAAAGTATTCAGAGCAAGTAGATGTATCATATGTTTTGAAGTGATTTAGCGAAATTCAACTTATAGGTGGTAGCCTGAGGCAAAAAAAATCGATCAGTTTTAGCAGTCTATTTAGGTCCTAAAAAAAACCCAATAGAGGGCGAAAAATCTTTTCTGGGAGACGCTGTCTAAATTCGATAAAAAATTATATTCTGTTTGCAAAAAAAGGTCACCGACTTTTAGACGGCCTTGATGTTTTGCTTCTTTTTAATCACTGAAATATTGAAACATTGAAGTAAATAACAATAAAAAACGAAATCGCACAGTAATAGAGGAGTGCACAGACAAATAAGCAATCGCGGCGGGACATTCTTTAAGGTTTTCGGCCAAAACATGTGCCATTTTTCGGAAACAGACTATAAAGTCATCTTGTTTTGAAAATTTGCTTAATAATTTTTGCTTAATAAAAGCAGGTAAAGATGGTAAAAATTGAAAAATTGATAGCAAAACTTTTTTACTTTTTTCACTGCAATATTAAAACTTCACTTACAGCAGCTGTCAAGACCTGAAGAAGACTATAAAGAACAGCAGAGATGGTATATAGAAGTAGGAGATATTTGTATTTCCCAATTCTGGATGATGAGTACTTCATAATAATTGAGACCAAAGTAAGGTTCAGGCAGATTGCCAAGGATCCGGAGAATACAGCAACTGAAGACGCCGCGTCCATTAGCGCAAAGTAGCTTCTGATGAGGAAGGCGTGGCCAGATGGTAGCACCTAGTGGAAAATATTGTTAAAATTAATGATGTCAGAGAAACATGAAACATAGAATTCATGTATTTAAACTGGAAAAATATGTGTATGAGTCAAAGTATCTAAATAAAAAAGTGTTTCTGTTGAAAAGGGCAAAGTTTATTCATGACAGGAATACTTCGCAAATAAGCATTTTGAAAAAAAGACTGATCGTATATAGTGTGTTTGCGAAAAAAAAACGGCACAGATTTTTGGCCAAAACCTTAAAGGATGGCACATTAGGTCCCACCGCGATTTTTCTAATTATCTGCGCACTCCTCTTTTACTATGTTGTTTCGCCTAAATTACTTTTATTTGCTCCAATGTTTCAAGTCGTCAGTGGTAAATATGGGAAAATTGAAGGTAGCTGAAAAGTCGGGAAGTCTGTTGGAAATAGACTATATATATAGTCTATTTCCAATGGAGAGTCGGCAACTTTCAGCAAAAAAAATTTTTAAAAAAGGCGAAAGAGCACTGTAAAAGAAGAGTGCGCAGACAATTTACTAATCGCGGCGAGACCCAGTGTACCTGTCCTTGAAGAAATTCCCGTTGTCCTTGTCTCTTTTTTGGAAACGCACTATACCGAGTTCTTGGGGATAAGCCAGTTTTCCTTTTTCCTTTTAAGGAAACACACTATATAGTTTATTTATGGCATACAAACTGGTAGTTTCAACACAGTGATTAGACTTTTTTTAAATCTATGTGACGTAGGGTCTTCCGTTTTTAGTGTTGTATAGGGACAAAAGAAATAATGTCAAATAAGTTTAAAAATAAAAAAAATTTCTCAATTAACTTTTCTCTACCTAATACTAACCCGAACGTTGCAGAAACTAGATTCGAACATAGCTTGTTTAATTCATAAGTCCGTAAAGTTTACCGTCAACAAAAAAATAGTTTTACATACAAGAAAAAGGATAAAACGGGTCAATGCCAATGTTCTGGTACAAAAAAAGTGTCATTTACTTTTCAGAAATCTAAAAGATCAGAATGTAAAAACTACTACTACTGTACTTCGAAAAACATGTTATTCGGTAGGAACGTAAGCGACTATTTATGGCTGATTGAATTTTTAAGTTGGCTGTTTCAACCGAGAAATGTGATATTCTAACCTGCTCTAAAATTGCGGTTGGCCATGTTACATCAATTTTTAGTGAAATCAATCTGTAAATGAACCCGGAAATGCTTGAACGTTCAAACTGAAAAAATGTTCACATTTGCCGAACGTAGGACAGAAATTTTCCTCATGCATCTCAAAATTGCAGGTTTATTTTCGCAGAGAGGTTTAAATCGGCAATTTTCTAAATTTCGTGAGATATCTCAACCTATTGTTATTTTTCAATGATTTAGTCCAACTAATAAATTAAAAACAACCCGGAAATTTTAAACAATGACTATTCATTTGTTTTTTTTACGTGTTCCAGAAACAAAGGCAGATGGAACAATAGAAAAACACTGTAAATGGCGGTGTGGATTGAAGTGTGGAAAATTATAGACACTGCGTCAACAGACGAAGTTAGCAAAATAAGTAAACAAGAAAGCGATCTTGAAATTTTGTTTTAGGTTTTCTTTTATTCGAAATTGGGAAAAATCACATGAAAAAATTGATTTGACTGAAAGTATACTTCGAAAACAAATTTTGCTTTTTTTTGTTGCGTTATCGTTACGAAGGGGTCTGATTTTCCTATCTTACTTCAAACTGTTTTGAGTTGTTTTCAAAATCGCTCACAAAATTATTGGTTTACAGCTGTTCTCTAAAAAGAAAATGGAACGTGATGCCAAATTTCTTAAAAACATTCTTCTAAAGACTATTCTGACCGAAAGTTACAGGTTACAAGCGAAAAAAAAACATTCTCAGTTTCATTCTCAAAAAGCCCAATTCCAAAAACGCTAGATTCTAAAAAAATAGCGGACTAAAGTGGACTGAGCCGGGTCAAAATTTGGCCCTCACCGCTTTAACCCGTTATATAAACTTATATTTCATCCTGCATTTTAATAACTTTTCTAAGGCTTTTATAACGATTCAAATTAGAATTTGAACCAATTAAAAAATATAAGTAGGTAAAACGGGATCGAACCTGGGTCGTGTGGTTGACAGTTAGACTAGGTACCCTTCATGAAGTTAGACACTGGCGGTCCCTCAAACAGCATATATTTTCAAAATTAAAAAAAAACTAAATTGAGAAAAAAAGTTTATTCAAAAATGTGGTCAATCCTTATCCGAAATTTTATAGCTTTTCAAGCAGACTATTAAAATTCGAAACGGCAATCTTCAGCAATTCTTGGTTTTTTCTTATGTAACTGTGCCGCTTGTCGTTGAGCTTGTAAATTGTTTCGGACACTCCTTCAATCAAGAGCTTGTCATTGCGTTTCGGAAAAATTCCAGAGATGTTCCATTCTTCTATAACAAAAACTCCTGAATAAAGTTTAAAAAATAATTAAAACCTAAACAAATACCTGTAAAATGGAATTTACACCAGATGATGTGATTTGGGCGCCCCTGAGCTCAAAGCACGGTGCTGTGATCAGAATAAGCTGTTTGTCTTTGACCTTAGCGGTAACTTCAATAAAATGCAACTTAAAAAACCATACAAACAGATTTTTTGGGTGAGATACCTTTAAAACTGCAGGAAGGATAAGGAAATGTGAAGGAAAGGAAGTGGCGGAACTGCATAATCTGGTATCCAACCGTTTTGTTTTGGAAAGCTGAAATAATGTTGAAAAACAGGATTTCAATATCAACTTTCGCAAGAGTCAAACGGAGGGTGGGAATCTGAGACCGCTAAACAACGGACAGATAGGGATACCGCTAGACAACGGGCATACTTTCGTTTAAAGCCAAAATTCTTCCATTGAAAGTCTACCAGTGGACAGCTGAAAGTACGAAATGTTTTGTCTGTCCACCAGTGGACAGCTGAAAGTACGAAATGTTTTGTCTGTCTACCAGTGGACAGCTGAAAGTACGAAATGTTTTGATGTTTTGTCTGTCCACCAGTGGACAGCTGAAAGTACGAAATGTTTTGTCTGTCCACCAGTGGACAGCTGAAAGTACGAAATGTTTTGTCTGTCCACCAGTGGACAGCTGAAAGTACGAAATGTTTTGTCTGTCTACCAGTGGACAGCTGAAAGTACGAAATGTTTTGATGTTTTGTCTGTCCACCAGTGGACAGCTGAAAGTACGAAATGTTTTGTCTGTCCACCAGTGGACAGCTGAAAGTACGAAATGTTTTGTCTGTCTACCAGTGGACAGCTGAAAGTACGAAATGTTTTGTCTGTCTACCAGTGGACAGCTGAAAGTACGAAATGTTTTGTCTGTCCACCAGTGGACAGCTGAAAGTACGAAATGTTTTGTCTGTCTACCAGTGGACAGCTGAAAGTACGAAATGTTTTGTCTGTCTACCAGTGGACAGCTGAAAGTACGAAATGTTTTGTCTGTCCACCAGTGGACAGCTGAAAGTACGAAATGTTTTGTCTGTCTACCAGTGGACAGCTGAAAGTACGAAATGTTTTGTCTGTCCACCAGTGGACAGCTGAAAGTACGAAATGTTTTGTCTGTCCACCAGTGGACAGCTGAAAGTACGAAATGTTTTGTCTGTCCACCAGTGGACAGCTGAAAGTACGAAATGTTTTGTCTGTCCACCAGTGGACAGCTGAAAGTACGAAATGTTTTGTCTGTCCACCAGTGGACAGCTGAAAGTACGAAATGTTTTGTCTGTCCACCAGTGGACAGCTGAAAGTACGAAATGTTTTGTCTGTCCACCAGTGGACAGCTGAAAGTACGAAATGTTTTGTCTGTCTACCAGTGGACAGCTGAAAGTACGAAATGTTTTGTCTGTCCACCAGTGGACAGCTGAAAGTACGAAATGTTTTGTCTGTCTACCAGTGGACAGCTGAAAGTACGAAATGTTTTGATGTTTTGTCTGTCCACCAGTGGACAGCTGAAAGTACGAAATGTTTTGTCTGTCTACCAGTGGACAGCTGAAAGTACGAAATGTTTTGTCTGTCCACCAGTGGACAGCTGAAAGTACGAAATGTTTTGTCTGTCCACCAGTGGACAGCTGAAAGTACGAAATGTTTTGTCTGTCTACCAGTGGACAGCTGAAAGTACGAAATGTTTTGTCTGTCCACCAGTGGACAGCTGAAAGTACGAAATGTTTTGTCTGTCTACCAGTGGACAGCTGAAAGTACGAAATGTTTTGATGTTTTGTCTGTCCACCAGTGGACAGCTGAAAGTACGAAATGTTTTGTCTGTCTACCAGTGGACAGCTGAAAGTACGAAATGTTTTGTCTGTCCACCAGTGGACAGCTGAAAGTACGAAATGTTTTGTCTGTCTACCAGTGGACAGCTGAAAGTACGAAATGTTTTGATGTTTTGTCTGTCCACCAGTGGACAGCTGAAAGTACGAAATGTTTTGTCTGTCCACCAGTGGACAGCTGAAAGTACGAAATGTTTTGTCTGTCCACCAGTGGACAGCTGAAAGTACGAAATGTTTTGTCTGTCTACCAGTGGACAGCTGAAAGTACGAAATGTTTTGATGTTTTGTCTGTCCACCAGTGGACAGCTGAAAGTACGAAATGTTTTGTCTGTCTACCAGTGGACAGCTGAAAGTACGAAATGTTTTGTCTGTCTACCAGTGGACAGCTGAAAGTACGAAATGTTTTGTCTGTCTACCAGTGGACAGCTGAAAGTACGAAATGTTTTGTCTGTCCACCAGTGGACAGCTGAAAGTACGAAATGTTTTGATGTTTTGTCTGTCCACCAGTGGACAGCTGAAAGTACGAAATGTTTTGTCTGTCCACCAGTGGACAGCTGAAAGTACGAAATGTTTTGTCTGTCTACCAGTGGACAGCTGAAAGTACGAAATGTTTTGTCTGTCCACCAGTGGACAGCTGAAAGTACGAAATGTTTTGTCTGTCCACCAGTGGACAGCTGAAAGTACGAAATGTTTTGTCTGTCTACCAGTGGACAGCTGAAAGTACGAAGTGTTTTGATGTTTTGTCTGTCCACCAGTGGACAGCTGAAAGTACGAAATGTTTTGTCTGTCTACCAGTGGACAGCTGAAAGTACGAAATGTTTTGTCTGTCTACCAGTGGACAGCTGAAAGTACGAAATGTTTTGTCTGTCTACCAGTGGACAGCTGAAAGTACGAAATGTTTTGTCTGTCCACCAGTGGACAGCTGAAAGTACGAAATGTTTTGTCTGTCCACCAGTGGACAGCTGAAAGTACGAAATGTTTTGTCTGTCCACCAGTGGACAGCTGAAAGTACGAAATGTTTTGTCTGTCTACCAGTGGACAGCTGAAAGTACGAAATGTTTTGATGTTTTGTCTGTCCACCAGTGGACAGCTGAAAGTACGAAATGTTTTGTCTGTCCACCAGTGGACAGCTGAAAGTACGAAATGTTTTGTCTGTCTACCAGTGGACAGCTGAAAGTACGAAATGTTTTGTCTGTCTACCAGTGGACAGCTGAAAGTACGAAATGTTTTGTCTGTCCACCAGTGGACAGCTGAAAGTACGAAATGTTTTGTCTGTCTACCAGTGGACAGCTGAAAGTACGAAATGTTTTGATGTTTTGTCGGTCCACCAGTGGACAGCTGAAAGTACGAAATGTTTTGTCTGTCTACCAGTGGACAGCTGAAAGTACGAAATGTTTTGTCTGTCCACCAGTGGACAGCTGAAAGTACGAAATGTTTTGTCTGTCTACCAGTGGACAGCTGAAAGTACGAAATGTTTTGATGTTTTGTCTGTCCACCAGTGGACAGCTGAAAGTACGAAATGTTTTGTCTGTCCACCAGTGGACAGCTGAAAGTACGAAATGTTTTGTCTGTCCACCAGTGGACAGCTGAAAGTACGAAATGTTTTGTCTGTCTACCAGTGGACAGCTGAAAGTACGAAATGTTTTGATGTTTTGTCTGTCCACCAGTGGACAGCTGAAAGTACGAAATGTTTTGTCTGTCTACCAGTGGACAGCTGAAAGTACGAAATGTTTTGTCTGTCTACCAGTGGACAGCTGAAAGTACGAAATGTTTTGTCTGTCTACCAGTGGACAGCTGAAAGTACGAAATGTTTTGTCTGTCCACCAGTGGACAGCTGAAAGTACGAAATGTTTTGATGTTTTGTCTGTCCACCAGTGGACAGCTGAAAGTACGAAATGTTTTGTCTGTCCACCAGTGGACAGCTGAAAGTACGAAATGTTTTGTCTGTCTACCAGTGGACAGCTGAAAGTACGAAATGTTTTGTCTGTCTACCAGTGGACAGCTGAAAGTACGAAATGTTTTGTCTGTCCACCAGTGGACAGCTGAAAGTACGAAATGTTTTGATGTTTTGTCTGTCCACCAGTGGACAGCTGAAAGTACGAAATGTTTTGTCTGTCCACCAGTGGACAGCTGAAAGTACGAAATGTTTTGTCTGTCTACCAGTGGACAGCTGAAAGTACGAAATGTTTTGTCTGTCTACCAGTGGACAGCTGAAAGTACGAAATGTTTTGTCTGTCCACCAGTGGACAGCTGAAAGTACGAAATGTTTTGTCTGTCCACCAGTGGACAGCTGAAAATACGAAATGTTTTGATGTTTTGTCTGTCCACCAGTGGACAGCTGAAAGTACGAAATGTTTTGTCTGTCCACCAGTGGACAGCTGAAAGTACGAAATGTTTTGATGTTTTGTCTGTCCACCAGTGGACAGCTGAAAGTACGAAATGTTTTGTCTGTCTACCAGTGGACAGCTGAAAGTACGAAATGTTTTGTCTGTCTACCAGTGGACAGCTGAAAGTACGAAATGTTTTGTCTGTCCACCAGTGGACAGCTGAAAATACGAAATGTTTTGTCTGTCTACCAGTGGACAGCTGAAAGTACGAAATGTTTTGATGTTTTGTCTGTCCACCAGTGGACAGCTGAAAGTACGAAATGTTTTGTCTGTCTACCAGTGGACAGCTGAAAGTACGAAATGTTTTGTCTGTCCACCAGTGGACAGCTGAAAGTACGAAATGTTTTGTCTGTCCACCAGTGGACAGCTGAAAGTACGAAATGTTTTGATGTTTTGTCTGTCCACCAGTGGACAGCTGAAAGTACGAAATGTTTTGTCTGTCTACCAGTGGACAGCTGAAAGTACGAAATGTTTTGTCTGTCCACCAGTGGACAGCTGAAAGTACGAAATGTTTTGTCTGTCCACCAGTGGACAGCTGAAAGTACGAAATGTTTTGATGTTTTGTCTGTCCACCAGTGGACAGCTGAAAGTACGAAATGTTTTGTCTGTCCACCAGTGGACAGCTGAAAGTACGAAATGTTTTGTCTGTCTACCAGTGGACAGCTGAAAGTACGAAATGTTTTGATGTTTTGTCTGTCCACCAGTGGACAGCTGAAAGTACGAAATGTTTTGTCTGTCCACCAGTGGACAGCTGAAAGTACGAAATGTTTTGTCTGTCCACCAGTGGACAGCTGAAAGTACGAAATGTTTTGTCTGTCTACCAGTGGACAGCTGAAAGTACGAAATGTTTTGTCTGTCTACCAGTGGACAGCTGAAAGTACGAAATGTTTTGTCTGTCCACCAGTGGACAGCTGAAAGTACGAAATGTTTTGTCTGTCCACCAGTGGACAGCTGAAAGTACGAAATGTTTTGTCTGTCCACCAGTGGACAGCTGAAAGTACGAAATGTTTTGATGTTTTGTCTGTCCACCAGTGGACAGCTGAAAGTACGAAATGTTTTGTCTGTCTACCAGTGGACAGCTGAAAGTACGAAATGTTTTGTCTGTCTACCAGTGGACAGCTGAAAGTACGAAATGTTTTGTCTGTCCACCAGTGGACAGCTGAAAGTACGAAATGTTTTGTCTGTCTACCAGTGGACAGCTGAAAGTACGAAATGTTTTGTCTGTCCACCAGTGGACAGCTGAAAGTACGAAATGTTTTGTCTGTCTACCAGTGGACAGCTGAAAGTACGAAATGTTTTGTCTGTCCACCAGTGGACAGCTGAAAGTACGAAATGTTTTGTCTGTCTACCAGTGGACAGCTGAAAGTACGAAATGTTTTGTCTGTCCACCAGTGGACAGCTGAAAGTACGAAATGTTTTGTCTGTCTACCAGTGGACAGCTGAAAGTACGAAATGTTTTGTCTGTCCACCAGTGGACAGCTGAAAGTACGAAATGTTTTGTCTGTCTACCAGTGGACAGCTGAAAGTACGAAATGTTTTGTCTGTCCACCAGTGGACAGCTGAAAGTACGAAATGTTTTGTCTGTCCACCAGTGGACAGCTGAAAGTACGAAATGTTTTGATGTTTTGTCTGTCCACCAGTGGACAGCTGAAAGTACGAAATGTTTTGTCTGTCTACCAGTGGACAGCTGAAAGTACGAAATGTTTTGTCTGTCCACCAGTGGACAGCTGAAAGTACGAAATGTTTTGTCTGTCCACCAGTGGACAGCTGAAAGTACGAAATGTTTTGATGTTTTGTCTGTCCACCAGTGGACAGCTGAAAGTACGAAATGTTTTGTCTGTCCACCAGTGGACAGCTGAAAGTACGAAATGTTTTGTCTGTCTACCAGTGGACAGCTGAAAGTACGAAATGTTTTGATGTTTTGTCTGTCCACCAGTGGACAGCTGAAAGTACGAAATGTTTTGTCTGTCCACCAGTGGACAGCTGAAAGTACGAAATGTTTTGTCTGTCCACCAGTGGACAGCTGAAAGTACGAAATGTTTTGTCTGTCTACCAGTGGACAGCTGAAAGTACGAAATGTTTTGTCTGTCTACCAGTGGACAGCTGAAAGTACGAAATGTTTTGTCTGTCCACCAGTGGACAGCTGAAAGTACGAAATGTTTTGTCTGTCCACCAGTGGACAGCTGAAAGTACGAAATGTTTTGTCTGTCCACCAGTGGACAGCTGAAAGTACGAAATGTTTTGATGTTTTGTCTGTCCACCAGTGGACAGCTGAAAGTACGAAATGTTTTGTCTGTCTACCAGTGGACAGCTGAAAGTACGAAATGTTTTGTCTGTCTACCAGTGGACAGCTGAAAGTACGAAATGTTTTGTCTGTCCACCAGTGGACAGCTGAAAGTACGAAATGTTTTGTCTGTCTACCAGTGGACAGCTGAAAGTACGAAATGTTTTGTCTGTCCACCAGTGGACAGCTGAAAGTACGAAATGTTTTGTCTGTCTACCAGTGGACAGCTGAAAGTACGAAATGTTTTGTCTGTCCACCAGTGGACAGCTGAAAGTACGAAATGTTTTGTCTGTCTACCAGTGGACAGCTGAAAGTACGAAATGTTTTGTCTGTCCACCAGTGGACAGCTGAAAGTACGAAATGTTTTGTCTGTCTACCAGTGGACAGCTGAAAGTACGAAATGTTTTGTCTGTCCACCAGTGGACAGCTGAAAGTACGAAATGTTTTGTCTGTCTACCAGTGGACAGCTGAAAGTACGAAATGTTTTGTCTGTCCACCAGTGGACAGCTGAAAGTACGAAATGTTTTGTCTGTCCACCAGTGGACAGCTGAAAGTACGAAATGTTTTGATGTTTTGTCTGTCCACCAGTGGACAGCTGAAAGTACGAAATGTTTTGTCTGTCCACCAGTGGACAGCTGAAAGTACGAAATGTTTTGATGTTTTGTCTGTCCACCAGTGGACAACTGAAAGTACGAAATGTTTTGTCTGTCTACCAGTGGACAGCTGAAAGTACGAAATGTTTTGTCTGTCCACCAGTGGACAGCTGAAAGTACGAAATGTTTTGATGTTTTGTCTGTCCACCAGTGGACAGCTGAAAGTACGAAATGTTTTGATGTTTTGTCTGTCCACCAGTGGACAGCTGAAAGTACGAAATGTTTTGTCTGTCTACCAGTGGACAGCTGAAAGTACGAAATGTTTTGTCTGTCCACCAGTGGACAGCTGAAAGTACGAAATGTTTTGTCTGTCTACCAGTGGACAGCTGAAAGTACGAAATGTTTTGTCTGTCTACCAGTGGACAGCTGAAAGTACGAAATGTTTTGATGTTTTGTCTGTCCACCAGTGGACAGCTGAAAGTACGAAATGTTTTGTCTGTCTACCAGTGGACAGCTGAAAGTACGAAATGTTTTGTCTGTCCACCAGTGGACAGCTGAAAGTACGAAATGTTTTGTCTGTCTACCAGTGGACAGCTGAAAGTACGAAATGTTTTGTCTGTCCACCAGTGGACAGCTGAAAGTACGAAATGTTTTGTCTGTCCACCAGTGGACAGCTGAAAGTACGAAATGTTTTGTCTGTCCACCAGTGGACAGCTGAAAGTACGAAATGTTTTGTCTGTCTACCAGTGGACAGCTGAAAGTACGAAATGTTTTGTCTGTCCACCAGTGGACAGCTGAAAGTACGAAATGTTTTGTCTGTCCACCAGTGGACAGCTGAAAGTACGAAATGTTTTGTCTGTCCACCAGTGGACAGCTGAAAGTACGAAATGTTTTGATGTTTTGTCTGTCCACCAGTGGACAGCTGAAAGTACGAAATGTTTTGTCTGTCTACCAGTGGACAGCTGAAAGTACGAAATGTTTTGTCTGTCTACCAGTGGACAGCTGAAAGTACGAAATGTTTTGTCTGTCCACCAGTGGACAGCTGAAAGTACGAAATGTTTTGTCTGTCCACCAGTGGACAGCTGAAAGTACGAAATGTTTTGTCTGTCCACCAGTGGACAGCTGAAAGTACGAAATGTTTTGTCTGTCCACCAGTGGACAGCTGAAAGTACGAAATGTTTTGTCTGTCTACCAGTGGACAGCTGAAAGTACGAAATGTTTTGTCTGTCTACCAGTGGACAGCTGAAAGTACGAAATGTTTTGTCTGTCCACCAGTGGACAGCTGAAAGTACGAAATGTTTTGTCTGTCTACCAGTGGACAGCTGAAAGTACGAAATGTTTTGTCTGTCCACCAGTGGACAGCTGAAAGTACGAAATGTTTTGTCTGTCTACCAGTGGACAGCTGAAAGTACGAAATGTTTTGTCTGTCTACCAGTGGACAGCTGAAAGTACGAAATGTTTTGTCTGTCCACCAGTGGACAGCTGAAAGTACGAAATGTTTTGTCTGTCCACCAGTGGACAGCTGAAAGTACGAAATGTTTTGATGTTTTGTCTGTCCACCAGTGGACAGCTGAAAGTACGAAATGTTTTGTCTGTCTACCAGTGGACAGCTGAAAGTACGAAATGTTTTGTCTGTCTACCAGTGGACAGCTGAAAGTACGAAATGTTTTGTCTGTCCACCAGTGGACAGCTGAAAGTACGAAATGTTTTGTCTGTCCACCAGTGGACAGCTGAAAGTACGAAATGTTTTGTCTGTCCACCAGTGGACAGCTGAAAGTACGAAATGTTTTGTCTGTCTACCAGTGGACAGCTGAAAGTACGAAATGTTTTGTCTGTCTACCAGTGGACAGCTGAAAGTACGAAATGTTTTGTCTGTCTACCAGTGGACAGCTGAAAGTACGAAATGTTTTGTCTGTCTACCAGTGGACAGCTGAAAGTACGAAATGTTTTGTCTGTCCACCAGTGGACAGCTGAAAGTACGAAATGTTTTGTCTGTCCACCAGTGGACAGCTGAAAGTACGAAATGTTTTGTCTGTCCACCAGTGGACAGCTGAAAGTACGAAATGTTTTGATGTTTTGTCTGTCCACCAGTGGACAGCTGAAAGTACGAAATGTTTTGTCTGTCTACCAGTGGACAGCTGAAAGTACGAAATGTTTTGTCTGTCTACCAGTGGACAGCTGAAAGTACGAAATGTTTTGTCTGTCCACCAGTGGACAGCTGAAAGTACGAAATGTTTTGTCTGTCCACCAGTGGACAGCTGAAAGTACGAAATGTTTTGTCTGTCCACCAGTGGACAGCTGAAAGTACGAAATGTTTTGTCTGTCCACCAGTGGACAGCTGAAAGTACGAAATGTTTTGTCTGTCTACCAGTGGACAGCTGAAAGTACGAAATGTTTTGTCTGTCTACCAGTGGACAGCTGAAAGTACGAAATGTTTTGTCTGTCCACCAGTGGACAGCTGAAAGTACGAAATGTTTTGTCTGTCTACCAGTGGACAGCTGAAAGTACGAAATGTTTTGTCTGTCTACCAGTGGACAGCTGAAAGTACGAAATGTTTTGTCTGTCCACCAGTGGACAGCTGAAAGTACGAAATGTTTTGTCTGTCTACCAGTGGACAGCTGAAAGTACGAAATGTTTTGTCTGTCTACCAGTGGACAGCTGAAAGTACGAAATGTTTTGTCTGTCCACCAGTGGACAGCTGAAAGTACGAAATGTTTTGTCTGTCTACCAGTGGACAGCTGAAAGTACGAAATGTTTTGTCTGTCTACCAGTGGACAGCTGAAAGTACGAAATGTTTTGTCTGTCCACCAGTGGACAGCTGAAAGTACGAAATGTTTTGTCTGTCCACCAGTGGACAGCTGAAAGTACGAAATGTTTTGTCTGTCCACCAGTGGACAGCTGAAAGTACGAAATGTTTTGATGTTTTGTCTGTCCACCAGTGGACAGCTGAAAGTACGAAATGTTTTGTCTGTCTACCAGTGGACAGCTGAAAGTACGAAATGTTTTGTCTGTCTACCAGTGGACAGCTGAAAGTACGAAATGTTTTGTCTGTCCACCAGTGGACAGCTGAAAGTACGAAATGTTTTGTCTGTCCACCAGTGGACAGCTGAAAGTACGAAATGTTTTGTCTGTCCACCAGTGGACAGCTGAAAGTACGAAATGTTTTGTCTGTCTACCAGTGGACAGCTGAAAGTACGAAATGTTTTGTCTGTCTACCAGTGGACAGCTGAAAGTACGAAATGTTTTGTCTGTCCACCAGTGGACAGCTGAAAGTACGAAATGTTTTGTCTGTCTACCAGTGGACAGCTGAAAGTACGAAATGTTTTGTCTGTCCACCAGTGGACAGCTGAAAGTACGAAATGTTTTGTCTGTCTACCAGTGGACAGCTGAAAGTACGAAATGTTTTGTCTGTCTACCAGTGGACAGCTGAAAGTACGAAATGTTTTGTCTGTCCACCAGTGGACAGCTGAAAGTACGAAATGTTTTGTCTGTCCACCAGTGGACAGCTGAAAGTACGAAATGTTTTGTCTGTCCACCAGTGGACAGCTGAAAGTACGAAATGTTTTGATGTTTTGTCTGTCCACCAGTGGACAGCTGAAAGTACGAAATGTTTTGTCTGTCTACCAGTGGACAGCTGAAAGTACGAAATGTTTTGTCTGTCTACCAGTGGACAGCTGAAAGTACGAAATGTTTTGTCTGTCCACCAGTGGACAGCTGAAAGTACGAAATGTTTTGTCTGTCCACCAGTGGACAGCTGAAAGTACGAAATGTTTTGTCTGTCCACCAGTGGACAGCTGAAAGTACGAAATGTTTTGTCTGTCTACCAGTGGACAGCTGAAAGTACGAAATGTTTTGTCTGTCTACCAGTGGACAGCTGAAAGTACGAAATGTTTTGTCTGTCTACCAGTGGACAGCTGAAAGTACGAAATGTTTTGTCTGTCTACCAGTGGACAGCTGAAAGTACGAAATGTTTTGTCTGTCCACCAGTGGACAGCTGAAAGTACGAAATGTTTTGTCTGTCCACCAGTGGACAGCTGAAAGTACGAAATGTTTTGTCTGTCCACCAGTGGACAGCTGAAAGTACGAAATGTTTTGTCTGTCTACCAGTGGACAGCTGAAAGTACGAAATGTTTTGTCTGTCCACCAGTGGACAGCTGAAAGTACGAAATGTTTTGTCTGTCCACCAGTGGACAGCTGAAAGTACGAAATGTTTTGTCTGTCTACCAGTGGACAGCTGAAAGTACGAAATGTTTTGATGTTTTGTCTGTCCACCAGTGGACAGCTGAAAGTACGAAATGTTTTGTCTGTCCACCAGTGGACAGCTGAAAGTACGAAATGTTTTGTCTGTCTACCAGTGGACAGCTGAAAGTACGAAATGTTTTGTCTGTCTACCAGTGGACAGCTGAAAGTACGAAATGTTTTGTCTGTCTACCAGTGGACAGCTGAAAGTACGAAATGTTTTGTCTGTCTACCAGTGGACAGCTGAAAGTACGAAATGTTTTGTCTGTCCACCAGTGGACAGCTGAAAGTACGAAATGTTTTGTCTGTCCACCAGTGGACAGCTGAAAGTACGAAATGTTTTGTCTGTCTACCAGTGGACAGCTGAAAGTACGAAATGTTTTGATGTTTTGTCTGTCCACCAGTGGACAGCTGAAAGTACGAAATGTTTTGTCTGTCCACCAGTGGACAGCTGAAAGTACGAAATGTTTTGTCTGTCTACCAGTGGACAGCTGAAAGTACGAAATGTTTTGTCTGTCTACCAGTGGACAGCTGAAAGTACGAAATGTTTTGTCTGTCCACCAGTGGACAGCTGAAAGTACGAAATGTTTTGTCTGTCCACCAGTGGACAGCTGAAAGTACGAAATGTTTTGTCTGTCCACCAGTGGACAGCTGAAAGTACGAAATGTTTTGATGTTTTGTCTGTCCACCAGTGGACAGCTGAAAGTACGAAATGTTTTGTCTGTCTACCAGTGGACAGCTGAAAGTACGAAATGTTTTGTCTGTCTACCAGTGGACAGCTGAAAGTACGAAATGTTTTGTCTGTCTACCAGTGGACAGCTGAAAGTACGAAATGTTTTGTCTGTCCACCAGTGGACAGCTGAAAGTACGAAATGTTTTGTCTGTCTACCAGTGGACAGCTGAAAGTACGAAATGTTTTGTCTGTCTACCAGTGGACAGCTGAAAGTACGAAATGTTTTGTCTGTCCACCAGTGGACAGCTGAAAGTACGAAATGTTTTGTCTGTCTACCATTGGACAGCTGAAAGTACGAAATGTTTTGTCTGTCCACCAGTGGACAGCTGAAAGTACGAAATGTTTTGTCTGTCTACCAGTGGACAGCTGAAAGTACGAAATGTTTTGTCTGTCTACCAGTGGACAGCTGAAAGTACGAAATGTTTTGTCTGTCCACCAGTATGTTAATTATCGGAATGCTAATTATCTCGAAAACCAGAGGTTAAAGAAAATCAACAACGAAATAGTTAAGGACCCAAATTAGCATTTTAAAATGGTATAAGACGTGCTCCCGAGACCAAAAAGTCATTCTTCGCTGTGTTCCCCAGTCAGCCGGTCGACTCTACATCCAAATGTTTACCCCTCACGGACATCGAGGTATGCTTTGTCTTCAAAAGTCGAAAAAAGGCGGCCGCAGGCCGCCTTTTTTCGACTTTTGAAGACAAAGCATACCTCGATGTCCGTGAGGGGTCTGTCCACCAGTGGACAGCTGAAAGTACGAAATGTTTTGTCTGTCTACCAGTGGACAGCTGAAAGTACGAAATGTTTTGTCTGTCCACCAGTGGACAGCTGAAAGTACGAAATGTTTTGTCTGTCCACCAGTGGACAGCTGAAAGTACGAAATGTTTTGTCTGTCTACCAGTGGACAGCTGAAAGTACGAAATGTTTTGTCTGTCTACCAGTGGACAGCTGAAAGTACGAAATGTTTTGTCTGTCCACCAGTGGACAGCTGAAAGTACGAAATGTTTTGTCTGTCTACCAGTGGACAGCTGAAAGTACGAAATGTTTTGTCTGTCCACCAGTGGACAGCTGAAAGTACGAAATGTTTTGTCTGTCTACCAGTGGACAGCTGAAAGTACGAAATGTTTTGTCTGTCTACCAGTGGACAGCTGAAAGTACGAAATGTTTTGTCTGTCTACCAGTGGACAGCTGAAAGTACGAAATGTTTTGTCTGTCTACCAGTGGACAGCTGAAAGTACGAAATGTTTTGTCTGTCCACCAGTGGACAGCTGAAAGTACGAAATGTTTTGTCTGTCCACCAGTGGACAGCTGAAAGTACGAAATGTTTTGTCTGTCCACCAGTGGACAGCTGAAAGTACGAAATGTTTTGATGTTTTGTCTGTCCACCAGTGGACAGCTGAAAGTACGAAATGTTTTGTCTGTCCACCAGTGGACAGCTGAAAGTACGAAATGTTTTGTCTGTCTACCAGTGGACAGCTGAAAGTACGAAATGTTTTGTCTGTCTACCAGTGGACAGCTGAAAGTACGAAATGTTTTGTCTGTCTACCAGTGGACAGCTGAAAGTACGAAATGTTTTGTCTGTCCACCAGTGGACAGCTGAAAGTACGAAATGTTTTGTCTGTCCACCAGTGGACAGCTGAAAGTACGAAATGTTTTGTCTGTCCACCAGTGGACAGCTGAAAGTACGAAATGTTTTGTCTGTCCACCAGTGGACAGCTGAAAGTACGAAATGTTTTGATGTTTTGTCTGTCCACCAGTGGACAGCTGAAAGTACGAAATGTTTTGTCTGTCTACCAGTGGACAGCTGAAAGTACGAAATGTTTTGTCTGTCTACCAGTGGACAGCTGAAAGTACGAAATGTTTTGTCTGTCCACCAGTGGACAGCTGAAAGTACGAAATGTTTTGTCTGTCTACCAGTGGACAGCTGAAAGTACGAAATGTTTTGTCTGTCTACCAGTGGACAGCTGAAAGTACGAAATGTTTTGTCTGTCCACCAGTGGACAGCTGAAAGTACGAAATGTTTTGTCTGTCTACCAGTGGACAGCTGAAAGTACGAAATGTTTTGTCTGTCCACCAGTGGACAGCTGAAAGTACGAAATGTTTTGTCTGTCTACCAGTGGACAGCTGAAAGTACGAAATGTTTTGTCTGTCTACCAGTGGACAGCTGAAAGTACGAAATGTTTTGTCTGTCCACCAGTGGACAGCTGAAAGTACGAAATGTTTTGTCTGTCTACCAGTGGACAGCTGAAAGTACGAAATGTTTTGTCTGTCTACCAGTGGACAGCTGAAAGTACGAAATGTTTTGTCTGTCTACCAGTGGACAGCTGAAAGTACGAAATGTTTTGATGTTTTGTCTGTCCACCAGTGGACAGCTGAAAGTACGAAATGTTTTGTCTGTCCACCAGTGGACAGCTGAAAGTACGAAATGTTTTGTCTGTCTACCAGTGGACAGCTGAAAGTACGAAATGTTTTGTCTGTCTACCAGTGGACAGCTGAAAGTACGAAATGTTTTGTCTGTCCACCAGTGGACAGCTGAAAGTACGAAATGTTTTGTCTGTCCACCAGTGGACAGCTGAAAGTACGAAATGTTTTGATGTTTTGTCTGTCCACCAGTGGACAGCTGAAAGTACGAAATGTTTTGTCTGTCTACCAGTGGACAGCTGAAAGTACGAAATGTTTTGTCTGTCTACCAGTGGACAGCTGAAAGTACGAAATGTTTTGTCTGTCTACCAGTGGACAGCTGAAAGTACGAAATGTTTTGTCTGTCCACCAGTGGACAGCTGAAAGTACGAAATGTTTTGTCTGTCCACCAGTGGACAGCTGAAAGTACGAAATGTTTTGTCTGTCCACCAGTGGACAGCTGAAAGTACGAAATGTTTTGATGTTTTGTCTGTCCACCAGTGGACAGCTGAAAGTACGAAATGTTTTGTCTGTCTACCAGTGGACAGCTGAAAGTACGAAATGTTTTGTCTGTCCACCAGTGGACAGCTGAAAGTACGAAATGTTTTGTCTGTCCACCAGTGGACAGCTGAAAGTACGAAATGTTTTGTCTGTCCACCAGTGGACAGCTGAAAGTACGAAATGTTTTGATGTTTTGTCTGTCCACCAGTGGACAGCTGAAAGTACGAAATGTTTTGTCTGTCTACCAGTGGACAGCTGAAAGTACGAAATGTTTTGTCTGTCTACCAGTGGACAGCTGAAAGTACGAAATGTTTTGTCTGTCTACCAGTGGACAGCTGAAAGTACGAAATGTTTTGTCTGTCCACCAGTGGACAGCTGAAAGTACGAAATGTTTTGTCTGTCCACCAGTGGACAGCTGAAAGTACGAAATGTTTTGTCTGTCCACCAGTGGACAGCTGAAAGTACGAAATGTTTTGATGTTTTGTCTGTCCACCAGTGGACAGCTGAAAGTACGAAATGTTTTGTCTGTCTACCAGTGGACAGCTGAAAGTACGAAATGTTTTGTCTGTCTACCAGTGGACAGCTGAAAGTACGAAATGTTTTGTCTGTCCACCAGTGGACAGCTGAAAGTACGAAATGTTTTGTCTGTCTACCAGTGGACAGCTGAAAGTACGAAATGTTTTGTCTGTCCACCAGTGGACAGCTGAAAGTACGAAATGTTTTGTCTGTCTACCAGTGGACAGCTGAAAGTACGAAATGTTTTGTCTGTCTACCAGTGGACAGCTGAAAGTACGAAATGTTTTGTCTGTCCACCAGTGGACAGCTGAAAGTACGAAATGTTTTGTCTGTCCACCAGTGGACAGCTGAAAGTACGAAATGTTTTGTCTGTCCACCAGTGGACAGCTGAAAGTACGAAATGTTTTGATGTTTTGTCTGTCCACCAGTGGACAGCTGAAAGTACGAAATGTTTTGTCTGTCTACCAGTGGACAGCTGAAAGTACGAAATGTTTTGTCTGTCTACCAGTGGACAGCTGAAAGTACGAAATGTTTTGTCTGTCCACCAGTGGACAGCTGAAAGTACGAAATGTTTTGTCTGTCTACCAGTGGACAGCTGAAAGTACGAAATGTTTTGTCTGTCTACCAGTGGACAGCTGAAAGTACGAAATGTTTTGTCTGTCCACCAGTGGACAGCTGAAAGTACGAAATGTTTTGTCTGTCTACCAGTGGACAGCTGAAAGTACGAAATGTTTTGTCTGTCTACCAGTGGACAGCTGAAAGTACGAAATGTTTTGTCTGTCCACCAGTGGACAGCTGAAAGTACGAAATGTTTTGTCTGTCTACCAGTGGACAGCTGAAAGTACGAAATGTTTTGATGTTTTGTCTGTCCACCAGTGGACAGCTGAAAGTACGAAATGTTTTGTCTGTCCACCAGTGGACAGCTGAAAGTACGAAATGTTTTGTCTGTCTACCAGTGGACAGCTGAAAGTACGAAATGTTTTGTCTGTCTACCAGTGGACAGCTGAAAGTACGAAATGTTTTGTCTGTCTACCAGTGGACAGCTGAAAGTACGAAATGTTTTGTCTGTCCACCAGTGGACAGCTGAAAGTACGAAATGTTTTGTCTGTCTACCAGTGGACAGCTGAAAGTACGAAATGTTTTGTCTGTCTACCAGTGGACAGCTGAAAGTACGAAATGTTTTGTCTGTCCACCAGTGGACAGCTGAAAGTACGAAATGTTTTGTCTGTCCACCAGTGGACAGCTGAAAGTACGAAATGTTTTGTCTGTCTACCAGTGGACAGCTGAAAGTACGAAATGTTTTGTCTGTCCACCAGTGGACAGCTGAAAGTACGAAATGTTTTGTCTGTCTACCAGTGGACAGCTGAAAGTACGAAATGTTTTGTCTGTCCACCAGTGGACAGCTGAAAGTACGAAATGTTTTGTCTGTCCACCAGTGGACAGCTGAAAGTACGAAATGTTTTGTCTGTCCACCAGTGGACAGCTGAAAGTACGAAATGTTTTGTCTGTCCACCAGTGGACAGCTGAAAGTACGAAATGTTTTGTCTGTCCACCAGTATGTTAATTATCGGAATGCTAATTATCTCGAAAACCAGAGGTTAAAGAAAATCAACAACGAAATAGTTAAGGACCCAAATTAGCATTTTAAAATGGTATAAGACGTGCTCCCGAGACCAAAAAGTCATTCTTCGCTGTGTTCCCCAGTCAGCCGGTCGACTCTACATCCAAATGTTTACCCCTCACGGACATCGAGGTATGCTTTGTCTTCAAAAGTCGAAAAAAGGCGGCCGCAGGCCGCCTTTTTTCGACTTTTGAAGACAAAGCATACCTCGATGTCCGTGAGGGGTCTGTCCACCAGTGGACAGCTGAAAGTACGAAATGTTTTGTCTGTCTACCAGTGGACAGCTGAAAGTACGAAATGTTTTGTCTGTCCACCAGTGGACAGCTGAAAGTACGAAATGTTTTGTCTGTCTACCAGTGGACAGCTGAAAGTACGAAATGTTTTGTCTGTCTACCAGTGGACAGCTGAAAGTACGAAATGTTTTGTCTGTCTACCAGTGGACAGCTGAAAGTACGAAATGTTTTGTCTGTCTACCAGTGGACAGCTGAAAGTACGAAATGTTTTGTCTGTCTACCAGTGGACAGCTGAAAGTACGAAATGTTTTGTCTGTCTACCAGTGGACAGCTGAAAGTACGAAATGTTTTGTCTGTCCACCAGTGGACAGCTGAAAGTACGAAATGTTTTGTCTGTCCACCAGTGGACAGCTGAAAGTACGAAATGTTTTGTCTGTCCACCAGTGGACAGCTGAAAGTACGAAATGTTTTGTCTGTCTACCAGTGGACAGCTGAAAGTACGAAATGTTTTGTCTGTCTACCAGTGGACAGCTGAAAGTACGAAATGTTTTGTCTGTCTACCAGTGGACAGCTGAAAGTACGAAATGTTTTGTCTGTCCACCAGTGGACAGCTGAAAGTACGAAATGTTTTGTCTGTCCACCAGTGGACAGCTGAAAGTACGAAATGTTTTGTCTGTCTACCAGTGGACAGCTGAAAGTACGAAATGTTTTGTCTGTCTACCAGTGGACAGCTGAAAGTACGAAATGTTTTGTCTGTCTACCAGTGGACAGCTGAAAGTACGAAATGTTTTGTCTGTCCACCAGTGGACAGCTGAAAGTACGAAATGTTTTGTCTGTCCACCAGTGGACAGCTGAAAGTACGAAATGTTTTGTCTGTCCACCAGTGGACAGCTGAAAGTACGAAATGTTTTGATGTTTTGTCTGTCCACCAGTGGACAGCTGAAAGTACGAAATGTTTTGTCTGTCTACCAGTGGACAGCTGAAAGTACGAAATGTTTTGTCTGTCCACCAGTGGACAGCTGAAAGTACGAAATGTTTTGTCTGTCTACCAGTGGACAGCTGAAAGTACGAAATGTTTTGTCTGTCTACCAGTGGACAGCTGAAAGTACGAAATGTTTTGTCTGTCCACCAGTGGACAGCTGAAAGTACGAAATGTTTTGTCTGTCTACCAGTGGACAGCTGAAAGTACGAAATGTTTTGTCTGTCCACCAGTGGACAGCTGAAAGTACGAAATGTTTTGTCTGTCTACCAGTGGACAGCTGAAAGTACGAAATGTTTTGTCTGTCTACCAGTGGACAGCTGAAAGTACGAAATGTTTTGTCTGTCCACCAGTATGTTAATTATCGGAATGCTAATTATCTCGAAAACCAGAGGTTAAAGAAAATCAACAACGAAATAGTTAAGGACCCAAATTAGCATTTTAAAATGGTATAAGACGTGCTCCCGAGACCAAAAAGTCATTCTTCGCTGTGTTCCCCAGTCAGCCGGTCGACTCTACATCCAAATGTTTACCCCTCACGGACATCGAGGTATGCTTTGTCTTCAAAAGTCGAAAAAAGGCGGCCGCAGGCCGCCTTTTTTCGGCCAAAGGCCGTAATCGATAGAGGCCGCAAGCCGCCTTTTTTCGGCCGAAAGCCGTTTTCGAAAGCGGCCGTAGGCTGCCTTTTTTCGGTCAAAGGCCGTAATCGATAGAGGCCGCAAGCCGCCTTTTTTTGGCTGAAAGCCGCTTTTTTTTGCCGAAGGCCGCCTTTCTTCGGCCGAAAGCCTTTTACGAAAGCGGCCGTAGGCTGCCTTTTTTCGGCCAAAGGCCGTAATCGATAGAGGCCGCAAGCCGCAAGCCGGTGACTCTACATCCAAATGTTTACCCCTCACGGACATCAAGGTATGCTTTGTCTTCAAAGCTGAACCTACATGTCTTTCAGTTCTCAGAAAGACGACAATGGATCAGCGAGTGCCCCGCCTGGTCCCTTCTTCGATTCGTCCCCCCGGTCCCCCGTCTCCCGGAGCTCCGGTTGGATCGAGTAAGTCATTATTCCGTAGTTTACAATCAAACTTCAATCGGAGGATTCGCTCCCAAATGCCCGCCTTGCCATAAGTCAAAGCTATTGGGATACTATCGCTACGCCGAAGCTAGCTTTGTACCATACCAAATATGTAGTGTTGGCGTTTGACTGCATGGCACGGAAAGTGCCAAACACGCCTTTTTGCTGCACACATAGAAGCTTCTCCCACAAATGAGCGCTTCCGATACCTTTGCCACAAGCGCCAACCGAAATGAGGCACTGTCCGGTTGGAAATGAAAGAGATGCGGCAAATAGCGCTAACGTGAAATGAGATACGGAAATTGACGGATTACCAACCTTTGCATTGTCACGTAAATTCAGTCTAAAAGACATTGCTTCGACAGCACATCGACAGCCTCCGCCGCCGCAGTAAGCAGTTTTTCGGTAACGGTTTTTGTACCGTCAATGTTGCAAAAACAGAATCAAAAATATTTGTGTGAAAAAGCGATTCGTTTGTGTGAAAGAGAGGTTTAAACAAACAATTTGCGACAAACATTGTGGAAAATCTCGTATTCTAGCACACGAATACTTAAAAAATAGCGAAAAAATCGGAAAACTTCTAAAAATCTAGAAATTTCGACTACAAACATTCACAGGTTTGATAAAACTAGTGTAAATTTGTATGAAAAAGCGATTCGCATTAGAAGGGGTGGTTTGGAAAAGGCGGGATAAAAAGAGAACAAAATGTTTGATCTGCTTTAAAATAAATTCTTGAACATCGAACAAGAAATCGCTTTCAAAATTTATTATTTTAAATTGACACCTATTTTGTCAGAAACAAACACATAACCAAACCACCTTAGCCTTCACCGAAATTGTGTGATTTTCACGCAAGTATTGAATCCTAAAATGGCTGTCCAGATTTAAAAGTTGCCTAGATAAAGAAATTTCCATGCAAAGTGAATTGTGTAACTTCAAAAGTTCATTGTGTTTTAAGTTGGCCAACAATCGCATCATATAAGTCAAGATTTAAAACCAATATCTATCAAGGTCTAACACCTGTTTGTACAAATATCCTTCAAGATTTTCGGTCAAAACCAGCGCTTATAGTTGGAATTACCAAAACGACTTCGCTATTATATTTTATCAACAGTCAGGGCATACATGGTAACATTGGAAAAAGGCTGAGGTAGTTTGGTTATGTGTTTGTTTCTGACAAAATAGGTGTCAATTTAAAATAATAAATTTTGAAAGCGATTTCTTGTTCGATTTTCAAGAATTTATTTTAAAGCAGATCAAACATTTTGTTTATCCCGCCTTTTCCAAACCACCCCTTCTATTGCGGATCGCTTTTTCACACAAATATTGTTCCCTTTTTATCAGTATTCTTTGAATACTGTTGCTAAACTCTCTATGAGCGCCCACAGGCCGCATTGTTTTGGCCGCAGCCGTATTTGATAGCGGTCGCAGGCTGCTTTCATTATCGGCCGAAGGTCGCTATTACAATCGGCCGAAGGACGTGGCCGATAGCGGCCGCAGGCCGCCTTTATTACCGAAAGAAGGCCGCATTCCTAAGTGGCCGCAGGCAGCCTTTTTTTATTGACCGAAGGCCGCATTCAAAAGTGATCGCAGGCCGTCTATTCTATTGGTCGAAAGCTGATTTCTCTAGCGACCGCAGGTCGCCTTTTTCATTGCAGAAGGCCGTAATCCATAGCGGCCGGAGGAGGCCGCCTTTATCATCTGCGGAAGGACGCATTCCGAAATGGCCGCAGTCCGCCTTTTTTTATCCTAAGGCCGTAATCGATAACGGCCGCAGACTGCCTTTTTTCGGCCAAGACCGTTTTCGATAGCTGCCGAAGGCCGCCCTTTTTATCGGCCGAAAGCCGTTTTCAATGGCGGCCGCAGACCGTCCTTATTATCTTTTTTTTTGGCCGAAGGCCGTAATCGATAGCGGCCGCAGGCCGCCTTTTTTCGGTCAAAGGCCGTAATCGATAGAGGCCGCAAGCCGCCTTTTTTTTGGCTGAAAGCCGCTTTTTTTGCCGAAGGCCGCCTTTCTTCGGCCGAAAGCCGTTTTCGAAAGCGGCCGTAGGCTGCCTTTTTTCGGTCAAAGGCCGTAATCGATAGAGGCCGCAAGCCGCCTTTTTTTTGGCTGAAAGCCGCTTTTTTTGCCGAAGGCCGCCTTTCTTCGGCCGAAAGCCGTTTTCGAAAGCGGCCGTAGGCTGCCTTTTTTCGGCCAAAGGCCGTAATCGATAGAGGCCGCAAGCCGCCTTTTTTTGGCTGAAAGCCGCTTTTTTTGCCGAAGGCCGCCTTTCTTCGGCCGAAAGCCGTTTTCGAAAGCGGCCGTAGGCTGCCTTTTTTCGGCCAAAGGCCGTAATCGATAGAGGCCGCAAGCCGCCTTTTTTCGGCCGAAAGCCGTTTTCGAAAGCGGCCGTAGGCTGCCTTTTTTCGGCCGAAGGCCATAATCGATAGAGGCCGCAGGCCCGGTGACGTTTGTTTCACTCCATTTGCTTCCGTTTCTCCGCCTGTTTCTCGATCATGGCAGGTTTGTAAATGGTTCATCAACTTTCAGACAACATATTTACAGCTCATCCAGATCAGACACTTTTTCATGAACCTGTGGATTTTTAGAATTTGCATACGCCGGCATTTTTACAAAAAAAGTTCTAACATGATTTCTTAAAAATTTGATTTTTCACTGAAATTTGGGTTCCAAGAACATTAACCCATTTTAAAATCAATTAAAAATCTGTCTGTTATCGATTTACGGGTCATGGGCCTCTTGGCGTTGCGCCGAATTTTTCAAAAAGGTTGTTTTTCACCTTTTAAGGCAAACTGCCTGTTTTGACGCCATAACGCCACAAGCCACCAGTGATTGGCTGTCTGTGCATGTTAGTATGGTAAAAGGATAGTTAAAACAACTTCTGGATGTGACCCAGTTTGACACAAACCTCAAAAACGCACTTTTGTCCCGACTTTTCTAGGTGCCTTTATACTTATGCAACGCCTAATTTTCGAAAAATTTGAATAGCTTCCGGCTACATTAGAATATCGAAGTAAAAATTTGGCTCCAGGCACAAATCGAGTACCTAAATCTCCTGAAAATTTTCAGTTCTGGAAAAATTGCCCGATTTGCATATTTTGGTTGAAAAACGGTGTGCCTTTATGCTTATGCAACGGAGTGTAAAACTGATTCGATCCAATAGATCTAGTGAAACAAAAGAAAAACGTCTTCATTGGGATCCGAACCCGAGATCACCAGCGTAATAGGCCGGCCTGTACACTGCAAAGCCACAAGGATCACGCTGACGGCCGCGTGCGGCGCCGTTTTGACAGCATGCTGCACTGTTGTCGTTACAAACAAAAATGACGTCATTTCCTCAAAACGGAAATCCGCCATTCTTGTCTGAATACGATCAACTTTGCGTGTTCTTTTCAAGAGACAAATCTTTTTTGAAAAATATTCAGGTTTCCGACCGTGGTGCCTGAAAGTCCGTTTTTTGATCCTATTTTTAGGGTACTGTAAGAAAACCTATAAACGAAACTGGCTCAAAGTCTAAGCCCAGCGAACTGCAACTGGTTCCGACCTCTACCCAAAAGTTCGCACGTTCTGCGACAGTATCGGACATACGGGAGACACCGACACTTTTTAGGCAACCCCAACATTTTTCAGTTCGCCAATGTGAGAGGAAGAGAGCCAGGAGGCTTGTCCCCGCGTCCCCGGTCGCCGCCTCGTCATCCCAGTCTTCGATTCCTCCTCCTATCAATAGTGAGTATCCTCTCACCCTCTCTCTCTCTCTCTCTCTCTCTCTCTCTCTCTTTCTCTCTCTTTATCACTCTCTGCCTCTTCCTTTTTTATCTTATGTCTTTTTCTGTCTCTGTCTTTTTAGCGCCCGTCTTTACAAATGAAAAAACTCATTTCAGCGCCGCCTCGCCTTCCGGCTGCTCTTTCTCCTATTTCTCCTCCTCCCGCATCTTTGGTCATCTCAACCGCCCGGTCGCCTCCTAGTAAGTTTGTATCTTGCACATTTCTCTTATAAATTTCATTTAACAAACCTACAATTTTCAGAGAGCTACTCCCAGGCGCTGAGCGGAAGGACTACGAGTACTGTTTCCATCCGGGACGACTGGTTCAACAGGGAGTTCCCTCCCCTTCCAACCCGCGTCTCCGAGGATTCAACTGGTTAGTAAAATCTGTCTCTGTCTCTCTGTCTCTCTGTCTCTCTGTCTCTCTGTCTCTCTGTCTCTCTGTCTCTCTGTCTCTCTGCCTCTGTTTTTAACGCCCGTCTTTACACATGGAAAAACTCTATTCAGCGTCTCTTTCTCGTTCTCCTTGGTCCTTGCATCCCACTTCCAACGCCGTGTCAACAGCCAGATCGCCTTCTTTCGTTTCGTCTTATTCGGGTCTTTCTTTGCTCTTCGAGGACGAAGGAGAAGAACAGCCTGTCGAAGCTGAGGAGCAAGCGGTGGCTCCTCCGCCGCGAGTTGTCGGTTAGTTTGATTCTTGTTTTTGCTTCGTTGACTACATTTTTTTTCTACAAAGCGAAACGTCATCATTCCAAATGAACGCCCTGCCATATTTTCGAAATCGCGTTGAGGGGAATTCGCAGAAACCAAAAGAAGATCAAAATTAATATTCGCCTATACAATACTATCAATGTCACAAAATGCAAAACGCTTGCAACGCCGAAAAATCGAATCAGGGATCCGCAGCGTATGAAGTGAGTATCTTGGCCACAGGGTCTCTAGGGCTTTTCAGAGCGCTTAGCAGCGAAGGGCGCGAAGAAAATCGATCAATACTCGAAAACTAGAGCTGTTTAACAAACTTCACTTCACTGAAGTTTACTGCTCGTCTCAAAATGTCATCTGCTTTAGCAGCGCCTCTCACCTCACGGCGTGCCCATGTTTTTAGCCTAGTAGGTCATTGCTTCAAAACCGCGTTTGGGTCTCGCAGCGAAAGCGTGCCAGAACTTTTCAAAAATTCATAATCATTCAATTGAAGTAGAAGTTATATCAATCGATAGAGCATAATCAAATCAATAATTATTCGTTGGTTCCTTTAGCGCAAGCGTGCCAGAAAGTTGCGAAAAAAGGCTTGTCATTTGGTTGTTACAGAACAGACCAAGAATGTTTAGACATACCATATGTTGTCATTATGTTGTGTGAAAGAATCACACTGACTGACCCATTTACGCATTTTATTGTTAATTGCCGTTTGGGAACAGATGGAAGTTGCTTTTGTTATAATGAGCAAAACGGCGGAAGTCCTGGGGAGTTCGAGTCCTTCTTGATAACTTCACAACGTAGATTTCAACTTTAGAAAGTCGCAATTCAGTAAACTTAAATTTCAAAAAGAAAAGCTATTAGTTAAAAGAAGAGAACGCAAAAAAGGAAGACCAGGTTTTGGTTTCAGACCGCCTGAACCACCCCCCGTGGCGTCAGCGAGAGCAGAAGGGCATCAAGGGTGCCATGCAAAATGCAGCCCGGAGAGTGCGAGAATTTCGTAAGTTTTGCATATATTTGACTAAAATGGAAAGGACTTTTCAACTTTTCAATTGTAATTCATCCTAAAATTCTATTTAAAAAAAAGTCCTGTTCATTTTACGGTCACAAATTCTCGGAAATCTTTTTACAGAAAGTGTTTCAGGAGACAGGATGGGTGTCGTAACACCCGAGAGAAACGAAGAAACTCAATGGAATGGAGGAGACGTGGGAGTTCAAGGTGAGATCATTCACATTTCGAATTCAAATAATTTTGTTTTCAGCGAGCCCTCCTTGGCCTTCGCCAAAGTTCTATCACTGGGAACACATGGACCTCAACAGGTCCCCCGGCCACTTGTTGGAGGAAGAGGCGGAGAAGGCCGTGCAAGGAGGCGATGAGCAGGGAAGACGGCTGGAGAACAAGCCTGGAGCAGCGAAGACACGAAAGGAGGTGGAGAAGGATCTCCAAGGAGTTGATGAGCAGAGACGACTGGAGACCAGCAGAAACAGCCGACCTGGCAACAGTATGTTTTTTTCTCCATTTTGATAGCTCAAATGATAATTTCACAGTGTTTTCCTTGCGCCATTTGAAACTCTGCTGCGTCTATTCCCCTAGCGGCCGCCGCAAGCGGCTGGAAAAAAATGTCTGCGTCTCCATTTTTGCACACTCTCTAGCTAATTAGATGCGCAGGTATTCGAAACTTTTGAAAAGGTCGGTGGGCGCGGGGTTTAAACAAATGGTAGCAATTTAGGCGCCGGGAAATTCCAAGAAACCAAAATTTATTTCTCTGACTGTACGTTTGTTGCATTAGGGCGCTTTCTCATCACTTTATAACCGCAGCCAAACGGAAATCGGCGAGAAAAGATCGCTTTTTCTGTGCGTCTTCGTTTTTTGCACACTATTTTCGCCTGCGTATCGCACGAATGCTGCCAATTTGGCCGGATTCCAATTTTCCACAGCTATAGTTGAGCTTACACCTTATTCAGATAATTTTGCAACAGAACTGTCATTTACGTGCCAAAGTTTCCCTGTTGTAATTCATATTGCACGGCTGGCAGCAGAATCTTTTCAAAAGCGAATCACGTTGTTCTCAATAGCCGCGCACTGTATTGTTTCCACTGAATTCTGACACGCTAGGCAATCGTCGAGAGAGTGTAGGAAATAGAGAGAATGGCGTGGGGTGTTCAAATGATAATGTGTCGTCAATATTCCCCCTTCCTAAAATCTTCACCTTATCTCGTATCATTTCGCTCTAACAGCCATGAATGGGGTGTTGTTGTGAATCAGAAAATTGCGATAAACAAATGTTGCATAAATGCGGATAAAGCGTTGCAAAAACGATATGGGTTTTAAATAATTGCTGGCTTAAACAAACAGTGATTTCCAGGACTTTGTTTCGCCTTGATGGGACAAACTTTTCGTACAAAGTTCCTCCCAAAATGCATGACAAAGTACGAATCGTACCTCCCGCTTTATGCGGGCCTAACAAAATCTAGTTTTCTCTTTGGGCAAGCGTTAAACTTCAACACTGTCGCTAGGAACTTGGACCGAAATACGGTGGGTTTCTAACAAAAAAAAAAGATTAAAACGTGTTGTATCTTTAGGAGCCATCATCTGAAGCCCCCTTCGTTGTAACAGTAACCCATGGAAACACTAACTTCAAATTCCAACCGATGTCCATCTACAAGGGCTCTTGGTAGTTACGGTCTTCAACCATGTACTCTGCTGTTTTCAGTCCGTGCTCTCCACAATACACTGTTCCTCTGAATATCGCCGAAACGTTTGAAACGGCCGTCTGCATCGCCTGCTGCAGTACATGCAGCAAGGATTTGAAGTACGCCCCTCTGCTCTTCAGAGCGATCATTTCTCCCACGGTTTGCAACTTGAAGTGACTCTTCTATGAATGGATTATAGGCTTCGGTTGAGAAGCAGAGAACATGGGAAGTAGCTGAAGACATAGACGTGAATCCAGGCATTGTCAAATACATCCCAGGAGCCACAATCGAAATCAGGAACAACCGCGAGGACGCCTCGCTCTGCATAATACCCGAATCGGAAATGTACAAATTCGACCCACCTACGGCACGCCTTCCTCCTAAAGGAACGATTTCAATTATCGCGGAAAGAGTTGGAAACAACGTCATCTCTGATTTCGTCTGCGTCAGTTATGGAGAGGGCTTCGAGGAGGGAACAGGTCCACCGAAACTGAAGAAGAATTACGGATACATAGTCGGAGAGTAATTGAGACGAATAAATTATATTTGTGTAAATGAACCAGAGAATTAGAGAGAGAGAGAGAGAGAGAGAGAGAAAGAGAGAGAGAGAGAGAGAGAGAAAGAGAGAGAGAGAGAGAGAGAGAGAGAGAGAGAGAGAGAGAGAGAGAGAGAGGGGGGGCTAGGATTGCCGAGGAATGTAATATGTTTTATTTAAGCCCTCGGAAGGTTCTAAACAGAATTTGGGAATTTCTCAGAATAAGAGTTTTTCTAAGAATGTGCTCTCGCGACCAGAATCATTTTCCCCATCATTTTCATTGTCTTCCATAAAAAATGCGTAATGGTTTAATTCTCAACCGTTTTCCTCTGAGATCTCTGAAATTAGTCGTTTTCTTCACAGTGTAGACGTCCCATCCTCATTCATATCGTCTCCTTCATCGTCTTGTTTCACCTGAAATCAGTATTGAACTACATTATTTCCAAATGAGTGCAGTATAGGATACTCAGGCCGTGTACGCAGTCAAATCAGCCAGATTTTGACCGGTATGGCGAGGACTATACAAACTTCTATTTCCCCTGTTAAGCGAGAATCAAATGATCTACCTCGATGGCACTTGGCTGTCTCTTCTCCAGCTCCTCTCCCTCCATTCCAAACTCTTCCCAGCCAACCGTCTCCTGTGGAAGGAGCAGAGCGACCCTCGACTGGACCAGACGCAGCTCCGGCGGAGGCTTTGCCGACTTGGAGGGGAATTCTGAAACAAATAATTTTCCAACGGCTGGGTTCCACAGGCAAGAAATTCCTAATGTGTGCCTTTATCCTGTGCGTGAATCCGAAAACTGGGGTGCCAAAACATCATTTCCATGCTGAATACCTTCGCTTTGGGGTTAAGGTAAACTGGTAACGGGAAGTGGATTCGACCCGTGGGTTCCGCAAACCATAAAAGTGCCCCATAATTACCGTAACCCCGCACCAAGGAGTGGCACGGTAATTCTGAAGTGAACTCCGGGGTTCTCAAATGACAGGCCAGGCCGGGCCGAGGGATTTTTTGGGACGGCCCGGCCCGGTCCATCGGTACAATAATTTTTTAAACTGTTTTAAATTACTTAACAATGTTTGTTACTAACATATAAGTCAATATTAGTCTTACAAAAAAGAATGTCACCGACCGGGATCGAACCCTGGTCGTCTGGATGGCATTCTGACTGGGTGGTCCAGGGAAAACGGGCCGACCGGTCCTACCAAAATTTTCCAACTGGCCCAGCCCGGGAGAACCCCTCTCTCGATCATGTCAGAAAATTCACCGTGATGGCCGCTACCTCCCATTCTTGATAAAATTTTGAAAAATACTGTAATACCAATTGATTTTTGTAGAAATCGATCGATTTTGGGATATCGATTAATACTTCCTTTTTTGCCCATTCCCTACCCTCACTCGAAATCGGTTATCCGTGGTTTTCTATTCATTTTCCCAGTGAACCAAACTTGTGACCGGTCCCGTCCCGAAGAAAATGAGGGGGGGGGGGGGGGGGGGGTGGGTTAAAGAAATATCGGGCCAGCTCGAGTCGAGAAAATCTGAAACCACTGCCATGGTTGATCCCAATACACTGAATTGGCGGATAACTCCAAACATACTGAAATTTTTTTTTTTTACAAAAATCTTCATCAAATTCACAAAACAAGAATTACAGGGTTAGGACTAGTTTAAAAGTGAATCACATTGAGCGGGGTGAGGGGAATGACTTGTTAGAGGGCGGTAACTTGGACGTTTGATTCAGGGGGGACCAATAGGGACAGCCTCGATTGGACAAGGCGCAGTTCACACGTAGCTCCCGATTTGTCGGCACCGGCGGCTGAAATTGACTCATTTCCTTAAACTAGGGGCATTTAGTGGACTCATTTTTTGGAATACAAACTACACATTTACTAAATTTTGGTGCTAAGCATATAAAAGTCGCTAGTATTTTTATGGGCAAAGCCAAGGTTAAACTCGAGCGTCTGAACCTACCCTTGGCGTGATCGCTGGTGTTCTTCAGAAGTCCCTGCATAGATCCGAGAACTCTGGAAACGGCGGCGGCGACGTCTCCTTTGAGTTCCGTGAGCCAGACGATGAGCAACGAGGCGAAGACGTCTCCGGTGCCCACAAAGTGGCCGGCGAGGCGGGGGAAGGAGAAACGGTAGCGCTTCTTCTCGCCAGTTGTCTTGTCTGAAACATAAGAACTTACGTTTTCCTGGATTAAATTGCAAACGTGGTCATACATGGGCATCGCTCCGTGGTTTGGGTAGCGGTGACCCTCGCATTTTGAAGAATGACATATGGGGGACCTATAGATGAAAGGGAAAGTAAGACCCCCGTCATAGGCTGACATGAGATACTTGTGGATGACAACCAAAATTAAAGGGGGTCTTATTTTCCCTTCAAGGCACCATTTGGGGGCTCAGGTAGCAAGCCCCCAAAGCCTCCCTGTCTAACTATGCCCCCGTTTACTATATAAAACGTCACAGTCGGGCTGAAACTCCTGTCATGTACCAGCCGGGTGTCAATAGGAGCGGCGTTTCGGGTTAAGGGGCAGCTAAAGGGAACCCAATTTTCAAATAAGGAACAAGGCATGAGCTGAAAGCTTGATCTGTATGTCATTATGGCACCTTACGCACATACCTCGAAAATGTATATCCGGACTTCCCGCGTAAAGAGGGTAATCACACTGCAATTAAAGAAATGGGCCCGTTAAGTTTGGGAACAAGGCTATTTCCACTACGCACTTCTTTTTGTGATAAATTTTATACTTCGCGGCTGGCCCACTGTATTTCGTGCCACTGGGGTCAATAGGGCCCAAAATGACATCATTATGATAATTGACGCACACTACCTTTGTAAAAAAAAAAACTCTGAAAGGGAAAGGAATGAATAACATGCGACTGAATCGGCTCAGAATGTCCTAGGTGCATGCTTGCACCGTATTTGCAACTCAAACTTTAGCGGCGTACCCTCCACCATGTTGTAGTGAGTGGGTCTCGATAAAATGACCACCATATAAAAGCAGCTAATTTGGGCTTAGGGGAGCGTTAATCCCAGAATTTCAAGGGTATATATGTGAAAAGACTAACGTAGAAAAAGTAAACGATTTGTTTGAAATGTAGAAAAGAACTTCAATAAATAATGACTTGCAATATGAGATGCCTCTTTTTTCCTAAATGTCTTCGGATCTTATATAAACACCGAAAACAATTGGAGTTGATATCATAGAAAATGAATCTCTGCCTTTTTCAAAAAACTTTTCAAAATACTTTATTCGTTTCATCAATTTTTTTGACACCAGTCTTTAATAAAAAAAAAGATTTCAGATTTCTTTAAATTTTGAGATTGGTTTTGGAAAATATTAAGAGATTAGGAGTAGAATAAAATAGTAATAAAGTAGAATGAAATAATAATAAATGAAAATAAATAAATGATTTGACTTCGGCGAAGTGATATTTTGCCACTTTGTTTGTACACGTTTTTAATATCTGTTTAAAGGATTTGAAACTCTCCTTTAATTTTTGAGATAGGTTTAAAAAACATTAAGAGATAAATACTATAGTAAAATAGGCAGAGATTCGTTTTCTATGATATCAACTCCAGTTGTTTTTGGTGTTTATATAAGATCCGAAGACATTTAGGAAAAAAGAGGCATCTCATATTGCAAGTCATTATTTATTGAAGTTCTTTTCTACATTTCAAACAAATCGTTTACTTTTTCTACGTTAGTCTTTTCACATATATTGTATCTCTTTTCTATCTTTTATTTAAAAAGAAAAATAAAAATGACCGTTTAAGCGGTCGTTTTTGATAGCGGCCGCAGGCCGCCTCTATTATCGGCCGAAGGCCGCCTTTATTATCGGCCGCAGGCCGCCTATAATATAGGCCAAAGGCCGTTTTTGATAGCGGCCGCAGGCCGCCTATAATATACGCCGAAGGCCGTTTTTGATAGCGGCCGCAGACCAAACAAAAAGCCCACTTAAAACTAGAAAAAATTATGATTTTAAAAACAAACGATCCGCAATAAAAAATGGGGTGGTTTGGAAAAGCCTGGATAAAAAGAGAAAAAAATCTTTGATCTGCGTTAAATTAAATTCTTGAACATCGAAGAAGAAATCGCTTTCAAAATGTGTTATTTTAAATTGACAGCTATTTTGTCAGAAACAAAATATACTTTGTAGAAGGATAGTATTGACTCCTGGAATGGCTTTCCAAATTTAATAATCGCAGTTGCCTTGATTTAGAAAATTCCTGGCAAAGTGAATTGCGTAACATTCATATAAGTAAAGATTTCGAAACAAAACAAACACTGCGACATCGCGATTACGTTGCAGAAAACACACAAACTTTTTCTCGCTAGAGATCTATGAGCTCTTTCTCTGTGAGCGGCCGCAGGCCGCCGTTATTATTGGCCGAAGGCCGTCATCGATAGCGGCCGTAGGCTGCCTTTATTATCGGCCGAAGGCCGTTTTTGTTAGCTGCCGCAGGCCGCCTATTGTATCGTCCGAAGGCCGTCATCGATAGCGGCCGCCTTTATTATTGGCCGAAGGCCGTTTTTGTTAGCGGCCGTACGCAGTCTTTATCCCTTAGGCCGTTTTTGTTAGCGGCCGCAACTGCTTTTATTATCGGCCGAAGGCCGTTTTCGATAGCGGCCGCAGGCCGCCTATATTATCGGCCGAAGGCCGTCTTTATTATTGGCCGCAGGCCGCCTTCAGTTTTACCCGAAGGCCGTAAATACTAGCGGCCGTAGGCCGCCTTTTTATCGGCAGAAGGCCGTATTTATTAGCGGCCGCAGGCCGTCTTAAATATCGGCCGAAGGCCGTTTTCGATAGCGACCGTTGGCCGCATTTTTTCGGCTGAAGGCCCTCTTCGATAGCGGACGTAGGCGCCCTTATTATCTATAGAAGACCGCATTCCCAAGTTGCCGGAGGGAGGGAGGAAGGGAGAGAGATAATGCACAAATTTGGATGTTTTGTTTTCTGACACGCGAAGATCGATATCAGTTTGTGGTTTGCCTTATTATTTTGAAGAAAAAAAACTCTGAAACTGATTCGATCCAATTGATCTAGTGAAACAAAAGAAAAATGACTACATCGGGATTCGAACCCGAGATCACCCGCGTACTAGGCCGGCCTGTACACCGCTAAGCAACAAGGATCATCCTTACGGCCCATATGCTGCACTGCTCTCTTTGCAAACAAACAAACATGACGTGATTTCATCAAAACGGAAATCCACCATTCTTGGCTGAATACTTATTCTAGATCAACTTTGCGTGTTCTTTTAAATGGACAACACTGTTTTGAAAAAACTCAGGTTTCCGACCGTGGTGCCTGAAAGTTTGTTTTTTGACCCTATTTTTAGTATACTGTAAGAAAACCTGGAAATGAAACAGGTTCAAAGTCTACGACCACCGAATTGCAACGGGTTCCGAGTTGCATCCAAAATTTCAGGTCAATAGCTCAAACCCGTTCGCAAGTTCTGCGACAGAATTATATATACGGGAGGCATCGACACTTTTTGGGCCCCGCAGCAGACTAGACCATCCTTATAAACATTTGGAACCTATGACTTTGTTAGCAGCGCAACGCATTATGCTGATAGGGACACCCCTTCATTTCCCCCAAACCGACCATGGGGAACATTTTATCCAAAATAAGGCAAAAGTAGGCTGCCTGCAGTCGTAATATTTCACGGCCTTCGGCCGTTCAGTAAGCCGGCCTGCCGTCTCAAAGTTCCATGGCCTTCGGCCGTTAAGTAAGCCGGCCTACGGCCGTAAAAATTCACGGCCTTCGGCCGTTCATTAAGTCGGCCTGCGGCCACGAACAACGCTCAGTGAGAGTTGCATTTTGAAATAATGTTACTTTTGTGCCGATCCCCACACATACCAGGAGTTCCGCGCGCCGTTAGGCGCGCGTGAACTCCTGGTTTGGTACATACTAAAATTTTCTATCTTTTAAAACAGTTTCCGGGGCGGTGTTTGATGCTGAAAACGATGCTTTTCTCAGAATTAAAAATTATTGATTTTGAAGGAAACTGTGGGGCATTTAGTTTCAACTGACCTCGCAGTAATTAGGCGAGGAACCAAACCACCGCGCAATTTCTTTTTACTATTATGAATACAGAGGTAAAAAGCAAAAAAAAACAGCTCAAGGCGGAATTGAACACCCGACCTCTCAGGCAAGGGGTTGACGCCCTAACCACTACACCACAGTGTCAGTGCAAGCTAGTGTATTCCTATCCATCATACACTCGGGTGCACAGGCGTACCAGTCTTCACTGAGTGTTTCTTAAAACACAACATTTTTGACGTTTAAGGAGTTTAACGTGCAAGGACATGCTTATATGTGAGACAAACATTAGAAAAAGCATCGAACTCATAAAATATTCACAATCTTTCGCAAAAGTCGCTCGTTTCTATAGGTATAAAAAGAAATTCTAGAAATATTATTGGATTTCCGGAATGTACGCAAAATGTTACCTATATGAACCGGTTTGGTGCACATTTTACAACGTTGAAGGCAAAAAAACCGTCAACGAAAATTTGGTGACGGCGGCGGCGGCGGCGGACATGAACGGCGCCCATTTTTTGATAGCGCGCCATAACACGGCAGGGGTTCAAAGTGGTCGAAATCAACTTTTAAAAAAAAACCAATAGATTCATCTTGAGTAGCTGAGTAAGAATATGACTGTTAAAATTGCAAAAAAGCAACATTCAAGCTTCCAATCGCTAAAAAGCCAAAAAATCAGTTTGCAATCGGGAAATTTGAAAACAAATCTACCCAGCGCTTCGCGCTGGGTATAATACCCTGGGAGAGTTTGGCAATTGACGTACCCACCCTTAACTTTTAGACCTTCAAATTGGGTAGTCACCCAATTCGGGGTTCTTAAACGACGGGCCGGGCCGAGGGATTTTTTGGGACGGCCCCATTTTTTGGGACATTTTGTATAAATCGGCACAATCATTTTTTAAACTGTTTTAAATTACTTAATAATGTTTGTTACTAACATATACGTCAATATTAGTCGTACAAAAAAGACAAAAAGAAAGAATGTCACCGACTGGGATCGAACCCTGGTCGTGTGGGTGGCAATCTGACTGGGTGGTCCAAGGAAAACGGGCCGAACGGGCCGGGCCTGGCCGACCAAAATTTTCCAACTGGCCCAGCCCAGCCCGATTGGGGTCTCTTAGGGATGTTAAAACTAAATTAAACCAAATTTCCCGTAAACACCATTAACTTAAAAGGCTGTTGGATTATTTCAAAAGCCCCCTAAAATCGTCTACCACCTTAAACCTTGGGAAACCTAGATATACCCCCAGGGTATGTTTAGGGATAGGTTGTCGTTTAAAAACACTATAGCAAAGGAATCGTACCCATTGTGGAGGCGAAGCAGACGAGACGGTCTCCGGACTGAGCTCCTTCCACTCCGCTGGTCACCACAACCACTCCGACTCCTCTGTCGTGCATGGCGTCCATCCCCCGCAGACAGTCCTCCTCCGAATGGATCTTGGTACCCGTCAATTCACTGGAATCTCCATACTCAAAAGGCTTAGAAGATGTATAAGTACCCCAATTCGAAGGCATTCGGCGTCAGCACGTCGGCCAGAGGGATGATGACGTCGCGGTACACGGGGAGAAGCTCCTGCGGCACGTACTGAACAGATTTTTCTTAGCGAGTTTTGACACAAAACTCACGTATTTTCCATTATCTCCCATCACGGGGTCGCAGACGAAGAGGGTCTCGCTGTCGGTGGTCTTCAGATCGGCCACGATGTCGGCGATCTTGCGGAGGAACGTCACATTTCCACAGTAACCTGAAATTCACACAATTTTGAGGTTTTCAAAATAACAAAGGCTACAAGAAACTTGAAGGTGCCGTTCCCCATAGGCCATTTTTTTTTAAAGAACGGGATGCGAAAACCACTTACCAGTGAGAATGTGGGTGTACTGGTTGATGCCGTTCTTCTTCAGTCCCTCGTACAGACTGCCCAGCTCCAACTCGGTCAGCCGCTGGCCCGTCAGATGCTCGTAGCCTAAAAATCAAACTACAGGGGTAAAATAGAGGCAAAATTTGCAAATTTTCTGAGAATTCTAAAGGCTATTTCCACTGGAAAATGCCTTGACCGTACCTCGGGAGTGTATATCGTTATAAGTTATAACTTCCCTACGAGTCCCAAAGTTAGGGGTTACCCAAATTAAGGAAACGTCCTTAAGGCCTAAAAAATAAGGGTGTTTACCTAAGTTAAAGTCTAAAAGTTAAGAGTGGTTACCCAATTTAAAGCATAAAAGTTAAGGGTGTTAACCAATTTTAAGGCCTTAAAGTTAAGAGTAGTTACCCAATGTAAAGCATAAAAGTTAAGGGTGTTAACCAATTTATAAGGCCTTAAAGTTAAGAGTAGTTACCCAATTCTAAGGACTAAAAATTAAGTGTGGTTACCCCCATTTTAAGGCCTCAAGTTAAAGTTAGGCACCTTAGTTGGCAGACCCTCCCGGGGCAGCCAGCTGGTTCAAATACAACGACTTTAAAGAGTCTTCCAACACGAGAACCTAGAAACTCCAAATTTGTTAAGAATCTCATCTATGCCACCCGGCTGTCACTGACATGACCTTTATCGTCACGCCACAGTTTTTTTAAAGGTATTAACAGAGTTAATCATATTAAACGTCGCTGGGAGTCCTGCACTATCGACCGATTTTCAACTAAAAGCGCGAGAGCAGCCAATTATTTTGTATCCAACAGCCGCCGCAGACAAGCCACAAAAAAGTCGTTGTTTATGCGATGGTGCTCGTTGATCATTCAGTTTTCCGGCGGCCATCACACACCGATCACAGATCTTAATTCTGCTGCAAAAAGCGAGATTTGCATATACGATCGATGGCTTAACACGGGCACATCATGACTTCAATATTTTGGATCCGAACGACGAAATTAGCCGAAATCCCCTGAAAACACACCTGTGTGGTTGCTGAATTGCACACTGTTGACGAAATCCACCTCGAACCCGTGCAGCTGTAAAAAAATAATTATATTACGACGTATTTCGGGAGAAAATTTTACACAAAATTAGGTCGTAAAGTATACAATAAATGGCTCTTCCCGTCGGCCAGTTGGCCTTTTTTTTTACTCCAAAAAGGTCATAATAGTGAGCCGAAATAAATAGACAGTCAGAAATTTTACTCGACTACGAAGGTAAGCAAAATTTGTTTGCAAACAAAATAGGCGCTCCAACCAGCTAGCTGGCTCAAAAGTGTTCATCATCGGCGAAATTTACTAGAATTTGGCCAAATTTAAAAAATGTTTTAAATTTTAATTTGAAATATTGTATTTTCTCACCTGCAGAGGGAAAACGGAGCATTTATTGCCCGCGTAGCCGTGGACGACGTGGCTCTGGATCGAGAGCACTCGTTGCGTCCGTACCCGCGAGAGAGCCGCCTCCGCCGACATCCCTAAACGACATTTTGTAAAGTTTTACATTAATAATTAACAAAATATACACTGAAAGACGAAAAAGTGATAAAAACAGCCTTGGCGAACAGTCAAAACAGCAGCGGCTGGCTGGAAGCCACACCAGACAGTCGGCTGGCAGCACGATTACAATGCAACGCACCGCTCTTCATAGCGCGGAAGGGGAATTTTCGCACTGGACACGTCATTCGGGGGATGGACAGGGCAAAGAACATGGCGGGGACCGGATTTTGCTGAAAGTGGAGGAGAAATGGCGCTGAAATTTAGACAAAACGTATGCAAATGGCGATAATTTGATGTAAAACCACGCAAAAGATGCGGATTCGGCAAAACCAACCGGGCAGACGATTGTTTTCGGGCTGGCCCGGCTTGTAAGAACTACTGGAACCCCATCGCAACGTGCCAAAACACGGAGTACAAGTGCTTATTTGGCATTCGATACGAGAGGGCGGCCGGTGATTTCCATATGCGCGGGGATTACACAAGACCCGCCAGGATTGAGAGGTACTTATGGCCCAAATGGAAGGTGACCCGCGGAATAATAGGAATCAATTAGTTGGGGTGTACTTGCACAGATATGGCCGCCGATTTCGCACAATTAACAAGCATAACAACGCGTTTTTAGCAGCTGAACATCTGAAAATGATAAAAGCAAACATATAATGAAACAATGACGTCAATTTTTGTCAAAAAGGAAAAACAAAATAAAATACCGTAATTTTAGAGCAAACTCGTTTGATCAAAAATGCAGTCTTGACTACGTACCTCATTTTCAATTCGTTTTAGGGTGCAGCTACGGTATTTTAGTTTTTTTTTGTGGTATTTTCCTATATTTTTTAAACTTTCGGAATTGCGAGTTAAAGCATATTTCAGCCCATGTCAGCTCCTTTCGGCCACTTTCCTTCCCTCCCTCGGCCGCCGCCTTCATTTTTGGTGGAAATGGCGGAAGAAGTGCCGCCTCCCCCGCCTCCTCCAACGGAATATGTAAGTCTAGAACATTTTTTAAGCAAAGGGGAGCAATTATCACATAATTTTAGTAATTTATCAAGTACAATTCGTGTAATAATGTGGCATTTGCCTGAGAAATGGGATTTTTTCGCCAATAGTGCCGTCAAACTGAAAAAAACACGAATGTTCCCGATTTTGGGAACATTCGTGAGGTGTTTTCGCTATGATACTCGTTTTTAAGTTTCTCAGTACCTTAGTTAAAACACTAAATGATCCTTAAAGAAATATTCGTGACCTTGATACCCAGAGAATTGGTGACAACTGGGTAAGTGTATGAAATATGAAATTTGAATTTTGTACAAATCGATGTGTTCTAACTCTTTTAAATAACTTTATAGTGCTTGTTATTAACATATACGTCAATATTAGGTGTACAAAAAAGAATGTCACCGACCGGGATCGAACCCTCGTTGTGTGGGTGGCAATTTAATTGGGGGATGGAAGATAAACGGGGCAAAGGGACCGAGCGGACCAAAACAGCCCGCCCAATTCATCAGGCACGAAAAAAAGCGATTTCCTTGAAAATCGCTTTCTTCAGGACTGCTTTAATCTAGAAATTTCAAAATGAAAATTTCAAACGTTTGAATTTTTTAATTTTTTTTGAAGTAAAAGCAATTTTTGCTACTAAAAATTGGGCTACTAAAAATTGAATGAAAATTCAACTAACGGTGAGGTTTAAAATTTTAAAAATGAAATAAAAATACATGAAAAATTTTTTTGGGAGATTTAAACGACCACCCAGCTTTCCAGGATGCTATATTTTCGCTCGGACGCGAAATATTTTGAACGGAGTGTCTTTCCCTCCATTTCTAGGTTATATATTTTAATTTTTCTACTTTTATTGGGTAATAATGTTATTCTACAACGTTTGAAAATGAATAAAGCCATTTATTGGGATTCTTGTCGCGTTTTTCTCGAATTGAGGTCGGCTGCTATTTCGCTTTTCCCCCCCCCCCCCCTCTAATATTGCAGAAATTATGATATTTTAACGTAAAACAAAAAAATCAGTAATTTGCACACTATTTCCCCCCAATATGAACTCCAAAATTCATATGTTTGCCATATCTGCACTTCTACAATTGTGATTTTTAACTGTATTTCTGCTTTTTTCGTTTTATTCAAATATCAAGATGTACGCTTGATGTTACGTATATATAGTGTTTTTTTCATTTAAGTTTATAAAATTAAAATACTGCTCATTTCAGCCCATGTCGGCCCCGTTTTTCCCTCCCCTCCCTCCGCCGCCTCCACCACCGCCAATTTTGGAGGAGATGGAGGAAGATCTGCCTCCTCCTCCCCCGCCACCACCTCCTCCTTCAACGGATGATGTAAGTTTCTATTTTTATTGTTATTTTAAAATATAATTTTTGATTTTCCTCAGAGGGACTTGCAATTTTTCAATGTTCCCACGCTAAAATGAATTTTGCAGTTCCTTTCGAACGTGGTGACTTCCAGCGAAAGGATGGCCGCCTCCTCTTCCTCGTCTTCTTTACATACAGGTGATTTTTATTCTTTTTTTCCATTATAAAATATGGTGTCTTATTTGTAAGAGCACTAAAATTTAAATTTTAGGTGGACCTACCAGTGGGCGATCGTCGTCTTCTCTCAGCGTGAGCAGTTCGAAGAGCAGTGAACGGAGAAAGGAGAGGAGGGAGGATAAAAGTGATAGGAAGGTGGGTTAGCAGGCAGCCTACGGCCCGATTCGGTATAAATTTTGCTTCCGGCACATTGGTTTTTCGTTAAGATGTATACATTCTTAAACTTCTTAAAATGGGAAAATTTGGGCATTTTTGTGGATTAGAGCTGAATTTTTATCGGAATCAGCTCTAAAAGTTTGCGCTACACCTACACAGTACGCGACCCTTTTTCATACTTTGTAGGGGTTCTACCGTATTTCGTGCCAGCGGTGTGTCAATAGTGCCCGAAATGACGTCATTATAACCACACCCACCCTCTTATCATGGCGAAAGTTCACTTCGCGAGGGTGGCGGTCCAAAACATCGATTGACAACCCAAATTTGATCGATTTTTACACGAAATTCAACCAGTATTACAGTATTTGTCCAAATTATGTCAATAAGGGGTGCAGTAGAATGGAACTACAAATTTCTGGCCCACCCCTGGCCATGTGTGAAAAGATTGCGATCATACATGAACAAGCTACATGTGGGGTCCGTTTGGGCGATCCCCCCCCCACAATACAAATGAAACGTCGTGCGCGAGTCCCCCAAATAGGAAATTAGGCTCGGCGCGACCCCCTCTACTGAATCTGTGGTTTTGTGCTAATTTTTGTAATAGAACCTTATATTCCTTGGGAGGTCTGCTGCAACTCGTACCAGCTGAGTACCAATAGAGACGTAAATGACGGCATTGTAGCCGTTGACCCACCCTGCTTCGTAAGAAAAGAAAACCCCTGCCCTTTCGAGGTTTAGTCCGGTCAGTTGGCGTAGCTCCAAACCATGACTTCAGATGCCTTGCCCGGTTTTTGACTTTATTTGCGCTGGATACGTTTTTTTTGATGGTATACAAGGCATTTGTTGTAGAAATTGAATCCGAATGCATCTGTTGCGATAGATAAAAACACCGAATAGAGAGAGGGGAAAGTACAGTCATTGCGCATTTGGATAAACACAGCTGGTTGTTTCCACATCGCACGTAAATTTGCCGTCTTTTCCATCCCTAACAATGAAAAAGTGTGGCTGATCAAGACGATTTGTATAGCTGCACCCTAGACAATGGCGGCGAGTGAAGAGCTCGCAGACATGACCTTGAAAAGAGAGCAGCCGACGGCGCCACTCTCCGCCGATCACTTAGTTCGAAACGCGAAGACAAAGGAGGCCGTATATGAATTCTTAGAACGGCACGGCGGAGCGGCGAGTCTCTTCGCTTTCTTTTACGTTATTTTCCGTTCTTTGTCTGTATAGTTTCATTAAGGTAGTTTGTAGGCCCGTAGTGCTTTCATAACTAGAAAAGCTACGCTATCTGCTTACGACACTACGTACGTACAAATGGTAGCAAAAGAATTTAGGGAGGGGGGGGGGGGGCTTGAGTTGGCTCCGAGGCACCATTTGGGGGACGTACGCATCGAGCCCCCCAAACGCTACTTGTCTAGCCATGCCCCTGGCCTGAGCAGGGGTGGGCCACAAGTTTGTAGTTTGGTATTACTGCACCCCCTCCCCCCTCTTAGTATAATTTTGATAAGTACAGCGATTGATTTTAATGCAAAATCGATAGATTTTGGGATATCGATCGATGTTTTGGGCGACAGCACCCCCTCTTGACATAAAAAGTTTGTAATTACAAACTATGACCCACCTCTGGCCGCGAGGTACGGACATAGAAAAACAACGACTGTGGTTTTCGTTTGAGGGGGCCGAGTCAAAAGTAGAATTTCTTACTTGGTAGACTCGCGCCATAGCTTGCGAATGTAGTGTGCTTGCAAGTTTGTCATAGCGGAAGATTGTTTGTCGATTCGCGCAAAAAGTGGCTTAAATGGTAAAAAAAACATTTGCGTCCCAGTGTTGGCATTTGAGCACATTTGAATCCCGCCTTGGAATGTTGTTTACCCGCTGTCTGGGATGACCAGGGGATTGTCACATTCTCCTTCCCGCCCAAGCCCAATTCGGAATTCATTTGCACTATTTCCTAATCTGGTGTAATTTGGGCTATAATTTTCCGCATAGTCCTTTAAAATCGTTACTTTTTTCAGAGCGAGAAACGCAAGGGCGAGAAGCTGAAAGCCGGCTCGCTTGGTGAACTTGTTTTGGAGGCAAAGAAGACTAAATTGGAGCCAGTCAAAGAAGAAGAACCCATGGTTTGTTATTTAGCCCCTTTTTACCCATTTTCTCTCCAGGACGTCGACGAAAGCAGCCTGTCAGACGATTTGAACGAGGAGATTCTGAAGGCACAGGCCAGACCCAGTCCGGATGCAGGTGGGCTTGACGAAATTTGAAGTTTTAGAAAACACTGAGAATTTTGGATAGAATAGGGCTTCTACACCCAAATTCAGAGAGAAAAATTCCAGAATTACCGAGATTGGCGGCGGAAGACCTGCGAGAGCCGGTTATTATGAACCCGGACGCGGCCTTCGATTCGGAAAAGATGCGAGTTAAAGGGAGAACGCCCAGTGCGCAAGAGGTACTCAAGAAGGATCTTTACGTTACGGTAGGTAATTTCGGGCGGCCCGAATTTTCGTAGTTTCGGATAATTGGGATGGAGAAGCCTAAGACCTTGATAGCGAATTTTTCAGTGTACTGGGCAGGTCTTAAAGTGTCCTTAAAGTGTATTGTGTTTTTGTAAGAAAGGTATGAATACTACCCGTACATTAAAAAGTTACATGTGGGGTTCGTTTTGCGTAACCCCCGAGTGAACTGTGGTGCGAGTGCCCCAAAATAAGAAATCCCCCCCCCCCTCCCCACACACACAACCCCCCCCCCCCTCAGTTTTTATGTTTTTATGCAATATTTTGAGAAATTTACCCTTTTACCCGCCAGTTTGTGCCACGTCTTTTCAGCTATAGCGCGGCGCATTATGCTCCCCAACTAACTTTTTTAACAGCACATCTCCCACTATCCGTTGTTTACAAAGCTCAAACCGCCAAATATCGCTGTATTTTGGTCAAATCCGATTTAAAGGTCCCAGAGTTAGGGTTTGTAACTCAATTTTGCCCCCCCCCCCTCCAGGCTTGGGCCGAAAGTTTGCGCTATATCTTGAACGCACCCCCTTTTGTTATAAATGCGGAATTTCGTAGGCGTTCTACCGTAATTTGTACCAGCCGTGTGTCAAAAGGAGCTATAATGACGTCATTATTACCCTCAACGCACCCTTCCTTTACAATAAAAGTTTGAAAAAGCCAGGTATAGCCCACGGCTACCCCCTCCGGTATCCAACGATGACTGGCAAATTTGAGGCCCTTGCCGGGTCCGATTTTTTGGGAGCGGGACGGCCCGGCCCTGTGCGAGCCCTCCCCTAGGTATGTCGCCACAGGCTATCAAACGGTATTTTCCTCTAGAAAGGTTCACAATGATCGCGTAATGTTGTATTGTCTCGTTTGTTTTAAACACGGACAAGGTGCTTGTGATAATGTAACATTTTCCTTTCAGAGCAGCGGTTGTTCCTACTCCACCAACGCCGCCAGAAGCATCGAGACGCGATTCCGCGCCTCTGTTTTGGATTTCCTTAATGAGGCCAAGGCTCTTCAGAAGAACCCTTCGAGGCCTCCTACTCCGCCAATGCACGACCGTTGCAAATGTGGGTTTTCACTTTTCATAGAATGGAAATTTGTTTTACCTAGTGGAATTGCTTGCAGTCCCTAAATCAGTCAATATTTTTGAAAATCGATCGATTGTACGCGAATTTTCACAATTTTCAATCAAATATTGTGCGCATTCAGGCCAATTTTCCACCATTTCGTTGTTTTCTAATTTTCAATCGTTTTAGGCGGTGGCGACGATGACGGCGAGAGCGAGGATACGGAACCCGAAGACGAGGACGAAACCGAGACGGACATCACCAAAATGAGCCTGAGGCGGAGAAACAAGGAGCTCCTGCGCAGAGAAGTGAAATTTTTTCATATTTCGTCGTTTACCCGTCATTTTTCAGGTAGAGAGGAAGCAGAACCACCCCGCCGCTCTATCGCCAGACATCTGCTTCAACGAACCGGGAATGGTAAGGCTTTTTAAAATTCTCCAAAGGTGGTTTTTGACCCCCTGCCGTGGAATGAGACTGTCTGGGTTGTAGCAACCGGCTGGTACCATATTCAAAATGGTGGCAGTCGGCTGGCGCTGCCGAGGTGTTTCTTACGGCTCTCCTTGTGTACCTATGTGGTGGTGGTTGTACGTTAGTGTTCATTAGTGTTTTTGTGAAAGTTTGAAAGTTCTTGACACAGGATTTTATATCGTTTTTCAAATCGCACCCAAAATTGGAGGGTTAAGGACCCCTCTTGGACAAGCTCCCATGTGACTCCTAAGCCCCCATGTGACCAAGAAATAGGTCCGTGTATTGTCTAATATTTCACCCGTTTCCACGTCACGGTACTTGACTTCCTGGTTACGGGCAATATTATCTTTGGCGTACTTGGCGTGTTACCACATTTCAACTCCACCTCGGTCACCAAACGGTCGTCTTCTACATTCATTCCTGTTGTTCTGATGTACGGTAGCTTTATATTTTTCGAGGAGAATTCATCCTATAAAATAAAAGTGTTTAGGTCAAAATATCAATAAAACGCATACCTCGGGAGATCCTGACAGTTGATGGACCCACCCTTAACTTTTGGGGGCACAAATGGGTACCCCTCTTAATTTTTGGCTTTCCTAGCTGAATTTTACGAAAATGTCTAGAATCTAACCTCCATTACTTTTGCGTTTTTGGGGCTCTACCTCCGTAACCTGGGGTAAGCTGACTATACTCTCCCGATGTATGATAAAACATTGTTGCGGGGACATGCATATGCTGAAATTCGTCAGAACATCGCATTTGAACAGCCTAAGGCCTATGAACATGTGTGTGCGGTAATAACAACAGTTGGGGGTCATACATGGGCGTCACCCCGACCGCGACAAAATTTTTTTCCGAAAAGTAGAAAAAAATAGTTTTCCTTTTGTAATGTACTAGAATTTAGTTTCTAGCATAAATAAAAAGTAAACTACTGAAGCAAAAAAGTTTTGACAATGGGGGATCGAACTGGGGTCACTTTGGTTTGCCAGTCCACCCTCTTAGCCTTTCGGCCATGCATTACATTAAAAAAAATTAAATATGCCAGTTCGAATCCTCCTTTTAAACTTTACCATTTGCACATTGAGAACGATGTTTTCCAACAAAAGAATGGAAAATTATTAATCTTGAAAGGAGTTACATAAAAAATAACGTCAAAAAACCATAGGTGCATGGGACCTCCAAGTTTACAAAAAATTTCCCACCTGATTTTTTATGTATAGGTCTGGGGGGGGGGTAATATAGTAACTGCACCAACTATTTTTAAGCCCTTATTGTAAGCTGCAGCTAGCCTAATTTTGAAAGTCCTGTCATTTTGCTGCAAAGGAAAGTCGTTAGTGCCAGTTGGCTGGCTCCAGAATTTTTCTGACGATGTGTGTGCTCAACCAACAAGGTTTTAAATTTAAAAAAAAACCCTTCCTAAATGGTGTAAACAATGTCGTGAGGTAACAATACAATACAGAAACCGATATCAAGTGAAAGATTGAAAAATCTATTAAACTTTGATGTTTTGTGACTATTTTTCTCTTTTTTTGTGCAGTTTATTAGAAATACAATTTCTTTTCATAAACTGATATTTTATTAAGAAAAATATTCAAAAAAAAATTCGAAAACGGAATGTAAAACGAACGGACTCATTTAAACGTTAAATTCGTTTAAATCAGTCCGTTCTCTCTATTTTGACGGTCTGTTCGCAATTGGTCTCGCAGCGATTTTCCTAAATGGCGGGAAATTCAAATTTTACTTAATATATGAATTTTAAACCCTGATTTATTTTATGTTCCGGGCATGCTAAATTTTTTTCTTATTTTTATTAATTTTTTTCAAGGTATCCCTGGAAACATGGATGTATTTTAAATCAGGTGCTGCGTGTCATTACCGAGAAACGCCAACATTTCCAAGTAAAACATGTTTTTCCCATAAAACCCTTCCAAATATGGCTGCTCCCTGATTTAAAAGTGTCCTCTACTTACAGGACGGTTATTTCGGGTCGAATTAGTGAAAAAAATGATGCACCTAAATTGCAGTTTCAAAAGATAATCAGGGGTTTTCACTTCAAAAGGATTATAAAGAGGACGTATACTGTAAAAAAATTCAAATACGCAATCACGACCCTACTGATTTTACGACATTTTTCCATTCTCTTCTCCAAAACACTTTTTTCTTTATAAATCATGCAAAAACTGTAAAATTGTAAAATATTTACTATTTAAAAATAGAAAATTTTCCACCTGATTAATTTTTGTGTCATTTCCCATCTGATTTTTTTTCATTCATTTCCAAGGCCGGGTATGTATCTGCACCTATGCAAAAAACACGGGCCGACCCGGGCCGGCCCTTGATTTTCCCATGCTTGACCTCGACTATGACAACGTGGGGTCTCACCCAGTTTATATATAAAGTTCGAGTTTTGAATGAACATGGTTACGATAATTAAAGTGAGCTTACTTTACCGCCCGGGCACCATTTGGGGGGCTTACGCATCGAACCCCACGAACGCTCCCTGCCCAGCCATGCCCCATACGTCATTTTTCAACGAGTGGGGGTGTCGCAGATACCCAGCGTCGCAGTCTTGCCCATATGTGGTTGGGGCATACCTGCTACCGCGCGGGCACATTTTGCGACAGCCAAAACATATATTTGCGGCAGCACCATTTTCACAAGGCCCCCATACTAAGCTACTCTCAAAAATAAGGTCCCGCAAGCACCACGTGTCCAGGTATGCCTTGTGGGACCTATAATGTAGCTCCGAAATCAGTATTCAATTGAAATAACCACGAAGCCCCTCCCCATATTATCCTATTTCTTCAGAGCAACGACGGTCCGGTGTGCAGGTGTTCCGCCAGAACCCGCAGCGAAGGAATCCGCCATAATGTCTTCGTCGGCGAAGAGCACATCCCGCCATGTAACCCGTTGTCGAAGTATGTTTGATACATTTTTTCTTATTTTGTACCCAAATTACCCCAAAAATGGATGCCTCACTCTGTTATTTCAGCAACGCCGACCGTCTCTACCACTACGTGCTCCAGGTCAACAGCGCTGTCAACAAACCTACGGACAAGATCACCCAGATCAGAGTGGGCAAGGATATCTTCGATTTTAAGGGCTTTTCGGTACGTTTTCTTTGAAAAATTGGCATATTTTCTGTGTTTTAGGTGTTCTTCCATCGTCCTCTTCCCGCAATGTTCCCGAAAACTCCCATTTCGCGGTGGAACACGGACATAGAATTCGAATTTATACAAGAACCGGTGCCCGAGGTAAGAAAAGAATTGAGCTTGTGTGAAATCACGTTCAAAATCAGTCGTAAGGGCCGCTGTCGGCACAGGCAGGCGAATCAATAGCGGCGGGGGTAAAAGCGGCGGCGGCGCCCAGCTGACCACCGGTCCTGTGGTGTAGTGGTTATCACGTCTGCTTTACACGCAGAATGTCGTCGGTTCGATCCCGGCCAGGACCTACTCTTTTGCTTTTGGAGAGTTACATCTAGGAGTGGTTTTCTTTCATAATCAGTAGCAAATTTGGTTTTTTGATGTTAAAATTATCCTGGAAAATAAAGTTTTCCAAATGTGATGACCAGATAAATTTTCGCAAACCTAGCTAAATTCAGCAACAAGAAAACGAATGTTGCAAAAACTTTTCAAATTTATAAATGATTTAATTATGATTATCGTTACCTAGTCATCTGAAAATTTAAAAGAGAATGAGCAGTGCGTGCAGACACGTAAAAGTCACGTAACGGACGCAAAATTAATCTTGCACACACTCACGCACTCTCTCTCACACACACACACACACACACACACACACACACACACACACACCATAGCTGGACGGGCGGCGTTTGGGGGCTGGATGCGTAAGCCCCCCAAATGGTGCTCCGCGGTCAACGTAAGCCCCCCTCTTTAGTGGTTTGTTGGCATTTTAAACCAAACATCGAATTATGTAGGTACCCCTAGCCCCTCACGTCCAGCAATGGCACACACACACACACATCATAGCGTTTGTACTATAGCTGTCGCCAAATTGAAATCATGCCAATAAAATTAGAATTTTCTAGTGATCCTCTGTTGACATTGAAGTTTGTAGTCGAATCATTATACGACAGAGCATGATTTGCACATTTCCGCAATTAGCATATGATTTCAGTTTGGCGACAGCTATAGTTCAAGATTTGTATTAGTAGTAGAGGATCATGAATTGTATGCTAATATGCTAACAAAAAGTACTACACACTCGTTTCGATAACATCTGGGAACTGGGCCAGCCAGTCATCGGCTAAACCTTGCCTTTTCAAACATAGATTATAAAGAAAGGGTGCGTTAAGGGTCATAATGACGTCATTTCAGTTCCTATTGACACCCGGCTGGTAAGAATTACGGTAGATCACCCACGAAGTACCACATTTATTACAAAAAGGGGGTGCGTTCAGAATATAGCGCAAACTTTTTGCCCATGCCTGGGGCCAGTCCGTGGCTAACGGCCACATTTTATTTAATAAAAAATATAAAATTTTGTCATCACTCGCCTTTTTCAGTGTTTCACAGTTGGAGAGACCGAGGCCTTCCACTCGTACCTCATAGACCACGTGCTGGATCTTTTCGACCTGCCCCGCTTTCCCCATGATAGTAAGGACGGATGCCCCATGTTCCACGCAATGCCCCGTTTCATGGGCTTCTCAGGTACTTTTCTTTTAGTTTGGTACAAATTCGGCCCTTGTTTTAGACGGAAAGCCCTCTCTCCTCCCGATGACGAAGGTCCTCGAGCACTTCTCCTCAGTCTTCAAGCCCGTGTTCCAACAAGGCGGGGCCGAGCAGAAAATGAAGGTTTGAGGCCTTAAAATCGGATAATTTCGGAGTGTTTTCAGTGTTCTGACGACGAATGGCACCGTTTCTGCATGAAGGGGAAGAGTCAGCTCCTTCTGAATCCGGGAAAGGTATTTTCGCTGAAAATTTTCAATCTAAGAACTTATTTAGCGACCTAGCGCGCTACGCGTCGACACCTACACGAGAAACACCGCATCGGGATATCCTCACTTTGTTCAGAATACAGTTCGGTAGGTTTTAAATAACGTTAACGACATCCGGCCAGCCCGGCTTGTAAATTAGTCCCTTTTTTAAAGGTCTAAATAGAGACTTTCTTATTAGAACTGTATTTTTAAGGTCTAATTGTGTTTTTTCAGGCCGGTGGCGTATATGAGCCTCGTCACCGCCGAGCAGTACCTGGCGCAGAAGCAGCTGAACAAGCTGAAGAAACTTCATAAGATGAGGAAGAGCCCCACGCCCAGTGAACAGAGAGAATTGGGGCTGTTGCAAAAGAAAATTGACGATATGAAGGCGTACAAGTGAGTTTCCTTGTTGAAATTATACCAATTTTGAGGAATATTGAAAACAAACATATTAGCACAGAATAGATTTCGATTTAGCTCCCGCGATGTGGTTTCACTCTTTCCCATTTTTAGATCGTTGGAAGGCGCATAACTGAATGTTGATTATTGGGGGTTGCTTCTGTTAGCCCCTAAATCAGGGTGTTGCGCAAAACGGACCCCACAAACAGTCATGGGTAAAAGTTTGCGATATGCGCACCCTCTTTTTTTGCAATAAATACCATACTTGGTGGGTGGTCTACCTTGTTTCGTGTCAGCCGGGTGTCAATGGGACCAAAATGACGTCTCACAGACAGTTTACCCACATTGGGATCAGGCCTTACCCTTGATTCAAGGGCCTTGAATGAACCACCGGAAGGTTATTACTGGAATCTACATGTTTACGAAAAATGAGCTCTTTGCTAGCATGGGCCATAAGTTTGCGATATATTCTGAACGCTCCCCCATTTATAATAAATGGGGGAGCGTTCAGAACTAAATAAATGGATGTTCTACCGCAATTCGTACCAGCCAGGTGTCAATAGGGACTGAAATGGCGTCATTATTACCCTTAACGCAGCCTCCCTTTGTAATAAAAATTGCACCTACGTAATGCGGCGTTTGGTTAAAAATAGTAGTGAAAATCTGAAGGGGCGCTTACTTTGCCAGCGAGGCACCGTTTTGGAGGGCTTACTCATCAAGCCCCCAAACGCTTCCCGTCCAGCTATGGTTTGGGTCCTTTAAAAGTGAAAAGGGTATTAATTGGCTAAACCATGGCTAGACAGGGGGCGTTTGGGCGGATCTGTGCGTGAGCTCCCCCCCTTCTCAAATGGTGTTTAGGAGGTAACGTAAGCGCTCCTTTAATATTTTCTACCATTTTCAAACAAACGCCGAATCGCGTAGGTATCGCAAGCATATCACGTCCGGGCCAAACACATTGGGGTTAGACACATGTTTGCTAAATCAGCTCGGAAGGCCTAGAGTTAATGGAGGTCACCCCATTTGTGGCCCAAAAGGTTAAGGGTGGCTCCGTTAACTGTCAGGGTCTCGCGAAGAATGCACGAGCCTTGTCAACCCATCCTCTTTCAGCAACTCGATCCGCAACGTGAGCGTGACGCTCTCCTTGGAACCTTTCTACCGCACGGGCTTCTACGCCGACGTAGTGTCTCACGTGCTCACGCTCTCACTCGCCTGCCATCACGCGCGTCTTCACATGTCATTTGAGGTAGATTACTTTTTGCAGTTTGATTTTCAATTCGAATCTTTAGAAACTCGAAGAGGCGATAGACTTCCGCTTCACCAACCGGTCGCTCCTCGAATTGGCCATGACACATCCATCTTTTAAGGTATTTGTGGGCTATTTGCATTAAAACATTGATACTTTTCAGTTGAATTACGGTATGAATTCGGACCATGCGAAGAATACTCTTCTCAACTGTGGGTATAAGCGGAAGTTCAACACGGACAAGATCGAGGATCTGAAGAGACTAGGTATGTGCAAAACATACATGAACAAGCTACCTGTGGGGTCCGTTTGGCGCGACCCCCCACAAAACAAATTAAACATTTGGCGCGAGTCCCCCAAATAGGAAATCAGGCTCGTCGCGATCCCCTTTACCGAATCTGCGGGCGCTTGTTCATCTATGGTGCAAAACGAACAAGAAAACCGTGGGCCCGTTTGTTACAACAGAATGTCGCCGGTCGGGATCGAACCTTGGTCGTATGGATAGTAGTTTGACGTTGGTAACCGAGTCAATACTGGCCAGCCCGACCAAAATTGTCAAGTTTAGCCGGCCCGTATGAACCCAAACTCCGCGTGATTGAATTTTTTAAAATTTAAGTAATGGTTACGATCAAGCACGCTATATCAGTCCCCCGTTTTTAATAAATGTCATACTTCCTGAATGTTGTACCTATTTTGTGACACAGCGGTGTGTCAATAGGGCTTAAAATCGCGTCATAGTGACCGGTTTTTTGCACCCTCCGTTGTTGTAATCCAACTTTGTAAAGGTGGCCCATGACTGCCATGGGCTGTAAGTGCGCTAAACATTGTGTCCCCCTTTTTTTTTTATTAAAAACCCCTACTTCGTGAGGTAGATGGTCTACAATAATACCTACCGGCAGCCATGGGCTTTTTCAAACTTTTATTACAAAGGGAGGCTGCGTGTTATGGGTAAAAATGACGTCATTCCCTATTGACATCCGGCTGGCATGAATTATGGTAGACCATCCACGAAGTACCACATTTATTACAAAAGGGGGTGCGTTCAGGATATAGCGCAAACTTTTGGCCCATGCGTGCCTACCGGAAAACATACTTCGGGAGGGTGTAGTCAGCTTGCCCCAGGTTATGAAGGGTAGAGGTCCCAAAAACGCAGAAGTTAAAGGGGGTTAGGAACTATTTTCTTAAAATTTAGCTCGGGAGGGCATAAGTTAAGGGGGTTACCCCATTTATAGCCCCAAAAGTTACGGGTGGGTCGATCGACTGTCAGGGTCTCCCGGGGTATGCCGGAAAAATTATCGTTGGCGTTGTCATTGACATACGTCGGGTTTTTTAAAGCTTGATCCCGCCTTTCCAATCTTTGACGATCCCGAATTCAAATTTGAAATTCTTACAGGAGGAGGTCCCCGGATGGCAGAACATATAACCGGCGGAGGACTGAAGACCAAGACGATCCAGGTGGTACACAACGAGAGGTTGGAGTACCTGGGAGACGCAGTGGTGGAAATGGTAAGAGAGAGAGAGAGAGAGAGAGAGAGAGAGAGAGAGAGAGAGAGGAGGTGGTTAGTGAGATCCTTATTTTCAGATCGTAACCAATCGCCTCTTTTTCATCCTCAGCCACCACCAGGAGGGTCCCCTCGCCACCTACCGCAGTGCCATGGTCCAGAATAGGAATCTCGCAGCCCTAGCCAAGGTAGGGCCTCTCTCTTTCTCTCTCTCTCTCTCTCTCTCTCTCTCTCTCTCTCTCTCTCTCTCTTACTCTCTAACCTTCCTCTTTCCAGAACATAGGTCTCCACCACTGGCTCCTCTTCACCCACGGCCCCGACCTTTGCCACGAGGCGGACTTCCGCCACGCCCTGGCCAACGCCTTTGAGGCGATTATGGGTGCCATCTACCTCGATCACAGTGCTGAACCGGCTGATAGGTACTTTTTTCGTAACTTTATGGTTATTTTATACACTTTTTTCAGAATATTCTCCCAGGCCATGTTCGGCGACGACGCGGAGACGAAGCAGCGCTGGGATGTGATCAACGAACACGAACTGAAGACGGATTTGCCGGACGGAGACCGCCATTTGATACCAGAAGTGCCGAATCTGAAAAAGTTGACGGAGTTGGAAGATCGCATAGGGCTCGAATTCAAGCACATCAGGGTGCTGGCCAAGGCGTTCACTAGGAGGAGTGTGCCCTGGAATGAACTGACACGGTTAGCAGAAATTTCTCTACCCTTCTCGGCATTTGGGCGGGAGTAAAGGACCCCTGCTTAACTTCGACCTCCTCGTTTTGCTTTTGCTTACTTATACGATTTTTGGTGGCGCTAAACTGATGTTGGTTCAATAAGAATATCGGATATTTCGTTGGCGGGTGCTTTTTATACGTCTTACCTGATTTTTACGATATTCAGCCTTTGTGGCAGCAGAACTGTTTGTCGCGGTGGGGCCTGAACCATATCTTGCAAGGTTAAGGTGTAGTTGAGACAAAATTTTGCAAAAAAAAATTTTTTGAGTTTGCTACAAGACATTTCATATTTTCATGTCTCAGAAGGCATAGGCCGAAAGTTTGAGCTATATCGCGAACGCAAGAAAACGACAATTTCTCCGCTCCAAACGACCTTTTCTTCGATAAACGAGTTTTTCTCCGAACAGGCATAACCATCAAATACGATATATTTTTGGTCCAATCTAGGGAGACCACCAAATTTAACGCAAATAATGTGTTTAAAGGGTTAACCGATTCTCTCGCTTCTCCGACCGAAAATAGCGAAAAATTCGCAGCGTTAAATTTTCTCCTATGTAAGCGACAAATCCACTAAATCCCGCAGTATTTAAAATTAATTGATGGATTTGTACCTTATTATATCGGGAAAATAAATAGAATAAGAGTTTCAACCCCCGAATTCTTGGGTATTACTCTTAATTTGGGGGTCAACCAAGGGTTTTCAAACATTTGGTGTTTTAGTGTAAAAACACCCTGAAATTAGGTGGAAGTAGTAGTGTTATTGATACACTTCCTATCTACCCCCACTTTTCTTTTCCGAAACAACATTTCAGTGGCCACAACCAGCGTCTCGAGTGGCTGGGAGACACCGTGCTTCAGCTGATAGTCTCCGACTACCTCTACCGCCACTTTCCCTACCACCACGAGGGAAATCTTTCCCTCCTTCGAACTTGCATCGTGAGCAACAAGACGCAGGTTCGTCTCTCTCTCTCTCTCTCTCTCTCTCTCTCTCTCTCTCTCTCTCTGTCTATCTCTCTCTCTCTTCTCTAAAAATTTCTCTCTTTCAGGCCGCCATATGCGACGAAGTGGGTCTCTGCGAATTTGTCATCAAAAATGGACGGTCCGAAGGGGAGCTGAAAATGAAGGACAAAGCCGATCTAGTCGAATGTATGTCTCTCTCTCTCTCTCTCTCTCTCTCTCTCTCTCTCTCTCTCTCTCTCTCTCTCTCTCTCTCTTTATCTCTCTTTTCAGCCCTCCTTGGCGCAATTTTCGTCGACCGCGGCTGGGAATACTGCAAGTCCTTCATAAAAATAATGTTCCTCCCTCGGTTAAAGGTACGCCCTCTGGCTCTGTATTCATGCTCTAATTTTACAGTACTTCCTTGTCGAGAACCGCTGGGCTGACGATAAATCTAAGCTCCAACAGGCCTGTCTCTCCCTGAGAAGCCCCGACGCGAAGAGCCAGGAAGTGCCCTACTACAGGTGGGATTTATTTTCGAAAAAGACGCCAAATTGGAGTTTTCAGAGTTCTCTCGTCTGCAGGCCCCACAAACAGCAGGATTTACAGGGTCGGCGTCTACTTCAGGTTGGATTTTCTACAGAAAACTGTAAAAGTTGGGTTTCAGGGAAGCCCGACTGGCGATTGGAGTGGCGCCAACTGTGCATCTGGCGGAGATGGACGCGGCGAAGAAGGCTCTGGCGGAGTGCAAGGAACTGCTCCCCGATGTGGAATTAGAGGTTTGTCGAGGGAGGGATTTACGGGCCGGCCCGGTTGGGAAAAGGATTTGGGGAACGGGGTCTTAAAATGGGCTCTTTTCTTTCTCTGCGGGTTTAACACGTCCTTCTTTTCTGTTCCACGGTCAACACGGCCTTTTCCATTTGAATGTTTACTCGAGAGGAGACCGATTTGGATTTGGAATGCAGCCAGGAAAACCGCCACGAAAGCAGCATTTCCAAATTTCGCGAGTATGTTGAATAAGTACACTTGGGTGATTGACACTAGTGCAAATTCAGCAAAAGGGGCGGGGTTTGGCAAACCTCCAGTTGTATAATTTTGGTCACGCCCACTTTTTTGCCGCGCTTTTTCACACACGCTTCAAGCGGTTACGCAAGTTCTTTGCACTTTTAACAGGTATATGCTAAACGTTTCTTTCGATAAAAAACGATACTTTGTGGCTTTTCTGTATTTTGCCAGTCGGATGTCAATAGGGTCTGAACCCTTTCTTTGTGATGAGCCTTTCCAAAAGGCAAGAATTGGTCCATAACTGATTGCGAATCAGGTAGTCACTACTTCGTTTGAAATTTGCGGATTAACATTTCAATTTCCATTTTGATGATTTCAAGCTGGGCAAAGGATAAAAAACTCAGCGTAGCAGGACAGTGAGCGTGTGGGGGTAAGGCCCCCCAACAATTTTTAACAAACTGCCGAACCACCCACCTATGATACTCAGCCAACGTCATTGGCTAAATCAAACGATGCTCTGCGTGTACAAGTTTCACATTATTCGAATTTCACATTATCCATACTTTTTGGTAAGCATGGCAACGGGCCGGCCCGCTCCAAAATTTTTCACGGCCCGGGCCGGCCCGACTCAACCGAAAATTTATGCCTTTTTTCAATGTAAAAATCAAAGAAAACGATAAAAAAAATTTCGGGCCGGCCCGGGCTGGCCCGCTTCAAAGCTTCAAAATTTTTCTCGGCCCGGCCCCAAATTTTGCCATGCTTGCTTTTCGGACGAGCGGTCCTTGAAAAGCGAGATGATGGAAAAGGTACGTGCATGTGTATTTCGCATAAATTGCTAGCGTATCTCATGGTAAGCTATATGTGCCCCGCTTACTGTTCCTTTATACATATCCTGTTACACCTGTTTTTCTTATACATAAAACGCTAAAACGGAAGATACATGTAAACATCTTACTTTCTTAGAAACGCTCTCGCCGCCAGCGTTCTGGTCACGGGAAACGGCCTCCGCCTGTGAACCGCCCTCCCGCAGCAGCCATTCCCTCTCTCTTCGCAACGCCCTTCCTTCCCCCTCCCAACATGGCCCACCTTGCATCGCCTTCTGTCAATAGGTTCCCCGTACCCCCTGCATTGATGGGTATGCCTCCTTATATGGTGCAGCCCCCCACGCCCTTGTTAGGGCATTTGTATCCCCAACCTCCACAGCCGCTTTTTAAGAAGTAGTTCCTTGTTTTCAAAAGGAACTCGTTTTTTATCTATTTGGTTTTTTCCCTATTTCTTATTTGTTATTTTGAGCACTTTGTGAGATCTCTCCTTAAGCAGGTTTTAAGTGATATTGTTTACTTTTTAAAAGTTGATTATTTGTATTTTTAAGACGAGATTTAATAAACGAGGTTTCGTTTTGTTTGTTTTTGTGATGGTCCCACTTTCATTTTTATCATATCTTTCTTTCTCTTGCCCCTCTCTGTTTCTGCCGTCTCTCGATATCTCTATCGTTCTCTCTTCTAGCTAGGGTTTAATAAAAAGGATTTATGCTTCACCCATATGTGTATCACAAATAATCGCTGCGGTCACAGACTAGTAAAGCTCGTTAAAACGTTAGGATGTTAATGGGACCATAGCGTGCGTGGAAGGGGGGCTGAGATCGTTGGGGGAATCAAGAGTGGGAGATGATCATCCAGCTGACGACGAAGTAGAACAAGAACACTGGGTAGATCACCAACAGACGCTTTTTTTCCGGCTGACAGCCCGCCAGGAAACCCATCGCCGCTGAAAAATGTGGAAAAGGTAAGTGTTTAAAAATAGAACGTTTTGTCGATCCGATCCTATCAATGCTTTCAGGGTTTAACGAGTACTCGTAGAAAATTCCCGCGAACGCATAATTTTGCAATAAACGCAAGAGAGTTACACTAAAGAATATGAGATCTGTACTCCCAAATGAACACAAATTACAAAATATAGCGCCATCGTTTTAATATGAAATGGTCTTTTAAAATCAGAATCCAGGTATGTACTGAACCTAAAAACTTCAACTGCTATCCAATTTTTAGCAGCGTTCATATTAAAGCGTCCGCATTTAATCTGAAAAACAAGCCGTGGGCGAGTCACATGGCCTTGATTCAATCCTAGCCGGTGCATGTTTATGTTGCCTTTTTTGGGTTAAAAATTAACTCAGAAGCCGTAAAGTTGACGACTTACCGTATGTTGACCAGCAGAATCCCATTGCAGTGAGCACCAATCTGATGAAGAAGAGCTTCTGATGCAGGAAGACGGAGCAAATGGTGGCCGAGAGGAGCGGCGGCAGCAAACAGTACCCAATGACACACAGGGATTGGAAAAAGGAACTGAAATATTCAAAAATGAAACAATTAGATGACGAGAAACCCACATTTTTCCGCCGAGAAGCTTAATGTTGGCCGTGACGATGACGGCGCCGAAAAAGGTGATGGAGAAAACTTGGGTGAACTCGGGCGACGACCCGTCCGCGTGTTTGTTGTGCTGCAGGAGGCTAAACAGATAGGAATTAAAGGATTGATGTGGGAAAAGACTTACAGGGAAAGGGCAACACAGATGAAGAGCGGTCCCCAGAGGTCCCAGTCCTTTAAGAGCTGCTCCTTGTCGCCGTGTGGGAGAATCACGTGCCCGAATTTGGCGCCCACCGTGTGCATGTCGCGTTTCTAAAATAAAAAAATATCATATCTTATTTTAGAAACTGATTTTATACATAGTTAAATTTAGTAATAGCAAGTTGCCACATAATTTCGCTTTGGATAAGACAAATATAACATTTTTGGGTAGTATAATAGAGAACGCAATCAAAAATGACAGTTTGTGTTCTGAATCTGTTAAAACGATTTTTTTGGAGAATTAGCTCGTTATTGACATTTTTAGTTCCCACATTTTATTTTACTCTCTGTCAAGTTTTGTAAATCAGTAGTTTGGTCATGGGCCTCCGAGCACCCGGGGTTTTTAATATATTACTTTAATATTCGGTTTGTATTCACCTACTTTCGGAGTTTCTATAGTGGTTAAAAAATATATCAAGGCGGTAGTTTGAATATGGATCGTTTTAGTGGTGAAGTCATTTTTGCATGTTACGATAGGATTACTGTAGAACTGTGAAAACATCAACACAAAATATAAAGAATCTAACCCAACGTGATAGTCGTGCTCAATTCGTAAAAAAACGACATCACCCTTGAAATATCAACATCAAATTTCTATTATTGGATTCTGCCACTACGAAATTGGTTCCGGCAATTCTTAGTCACCATGTGCGACGTTCGAAAAAAAAAAGATTGCCAAGTCTTCATTAGCATACGATTTGGAAAAGGCCCCTTAACGGAAACCGACAAAAATAGTAATCATTGTAAAGGGATAGATTAAAAACTCACCACCGTGTCCCACACCGGCTCATCCAGGGTGTCCAACTCGGTGTCGAGATTCACCTCCTGCATGGGACCCCTTCGACTGGAGGAGCGGGAGGAATCTACAACGGAATGAGTAGATTTCGCCGAAAATCCATTGAAATCACCTGTGGGATCTAAATTGACAGAATGGATACCTGCTGAGCCTCCTCCGATATTTCCAGTGAGGATTTCCGCCGGTCGGTTGTTCCTTCTCGCCTCTTCCTTGGCGGCGATCTCCTTTTCGAGCTGAAAATACCAATTTTTTTTATCTTTTTTTTTAGAGCAAATTGTTATTCGAAGCCAAAAAAACAAAAATAAAACAAAAACAACTTAAAAGCTCCCACCTGTTCAATATCGATTGCGGCGTTACCAAACGACGCCATTTTCTGAAATAAATCAATAATTAATTAAATACTAAACAAAAAGAAATTATTTAAAAAGTAATAAATAATTTTATTACAAAAATTTATAATCAAAAATCGCATCTTTGAAGCCAGCCGGCTGCCAGCTGGAAAATTTCCAACCGTTTTGCAAGGCTTCCGTGCGGGACCCATTTCCCCAAGACTTCTTGGATTTTGCGGGAAATTCTAAATTTCAAATTATTCGATTTTATTTTTTTGTATTAATAAAAATATTTTAATTCTTTTTTATATTTTGCTTTTAATTTTTTGATTTTCAGGGAAAATGCAGTTTAATCAACTGAATTCCCGTGTTCAGCGCACTCGCCTGCTTCAGACTTCCAAGGACATTAAGGTTTGCTTGCGTTTAACGTTGTTTTACCTTAATATCTTTAAGCAACAAGGCCCTAACACCCATGTGGCTGCTTGGGATGGGGATCAGAATGTGTGCATGTACAATTCTCCCCCAATGGAAGACGTGACACTTATGGAATTCGACGACATTGCGCTGGAACGCATGAAAGTGCTCAAAGTAAGGGATTTTTTGGATTTTAAATAGTTTTTTTGGGCTTTATACTCTAAATTTACATTTTAGACGATCGAGGAGGTGAAAGAGCGCTTCACTTTCGGCAGTGAAGACTACAACAAGGCTGTGGAGGAGAAAATGCGCAAAATCTTTCCAATTGCCTGTAAATGTAAGCTTTTGCATTTTACTTTTCGTTTTATTACAATGGCTGGTTGATTTCTTACTATAAATGAGGCCTAATGTTGCCTGGACTGGCTCGAAGCGGCCTAAGGCGACCTGGTGTCGTAATAAGCGCCCTAAGGCTGCCACAAGTGGTCCGATGCTCTTAATGACTAATAAAACAAAAATAAAGCTGTAAACTCTGGTTTTAGACGTTGCTTGCAACAAAACGGAAGTTCCCAAGTGGCGACGCCGTGACCTCATCGGTCATTTCATCCTCCGTCTGGCCTTCTGTCGCTCGCCCGAACAGACCAAGTGGCTCGTAAATCAAGAAGTAGACCTCTTCAGGTTGGAATTATTATTATTTTTACATTATTTTTTTATAATTAAAGTTATTATTCTTCTTATTATTATATTAATGGGTTCAGGTACCGTTTCAAGAACCTGCTCCCCGCGTGTCAGAAGAAGTTCCTGCAGGAGAATCACATCAATATCGAATTGGTGAGCATTTTTCTTGTGATTTTATGGATTTTATGTCATTTTGGGTCTCCCCGACTGAGAAGCAGGAACTGGCGGAGAAATTGGGCAGGGGATGTGGCCTTGTGGACAGTATTGCGTCAAGTGTGGATTTCTTCAAGGTAAGAATCGGCTAATCGTCTCTCTCTCTCTCTCTCTCTCTCTCTCTCTCTCTCTCTCTCTCTCTCTCTCTTTTTCTCCCTCTCACCTCCCTCCTTCAGATCGACTTCACCGAAGCCTTGGACCTCGTCCGCCGCCGCAAAGTCTTCCTGTTCCGTGGAAACGCTTACCTCCAGTCTGATGACCTGGCCGTAATCGTGTGCGGCATGCTCCGAACCCAGATGGTCTCTTCTATGACTGTAAGTACAAAAATACACTTTTGATAGCCCTTTTTTGCCCATTTCGGTAATTCGGAGCACATCTTGTGGGTCCTACCGATAGAGCCGTAGTTCTCACGTGCCTAGTCAAACTGTCACCCACTCGACCAAGGTTCGACCCCGGTCGAGATACTTTGTTTTTGCCAACTTGTATTAGATGTATTATAAAAAAATATTTGCGGAGTTTTAAAATTTTACTGTAAGTTAAAATAACGATTTAAAGAAATTTAAATTTGACATTAAAAACGGGGCCGACATTTTTTTCGGCCCGGCCCGTGTCGTGAGAACTATGGATTGAGCCTCTATCTACTCTTAGTCCAGCTATTATTTCTTAAGAAAACTTTTAATTCTCTTCAAAAAAAATATTTCTTTTAGCGCTCGTTCAAACACCTAGGCGTGTTGGAGGAGGAGAGTCGAATCCTCCCCCGCCTGTCTCGCCTGGCCAACAACGCTTACTCCGGAAAGCAGTACGACGGAAAGGAGCAGGGAGACAAGATCACCAGGCATCAACTCGACCAGGTACTAATTTTTTGGTTAATATTATTTATTGACTTTTGTTTATTGGGTAGTCACATTATTTTTTGTGTACTAAAATTATTGTGCAATTGATTTTCGGGGTTTTGTATCCTTAATCTGATGTTTTAGCTGTGCACATTGTCGTTCCCTCCGTGTATGAAGCAGATCCACCACCGCGTCCGAGCCGAGCATCATCTTCGCCACGGCGCTAGGAGGTTTGTACCAGGAAATGTTAATAACATTTTTGTGCCAGCTGTGTGCCGGCAATTTTTTTTTTTAAAAGCTCGATCGCAGCCGACTTGCTCGTTTTTACAAATTTGTGACAACCGGCTGGTTCTGATTAATTAGGAGTCTTAATTAAAGACACCTAATGAATATCCAAAAAAAAAATCACTGAACCATTGAATACGAATGCCGATTTTCCTAATGTCCAATTGCATTACGGACCATAGAATATGGAAGCTAATAATTCCTCTTTCAGACAGTACGGTCTGTTCCTGAAGGGCATCGGTCTGTCGCTGGAGGAGGCGCTGGCCTTCATGCGGGAAGAGTTTACGAGGAAAATGGATTCGGACAAGTTTGAGAAACAGTACGCCTACAGTATCCGGCATATGTACGGAAAGGAGGGAAGAAGGGTCGAGGGAACCGCCTTCCCCTGTAGCACGATCATTCTCAGCAATCCACCGGCCGCCAACGATTGTCACGGTTGGTTTTTCGTTCAATTCGTTGTAAAAGAGCGGCCTGAGGCTGATCATGATCCTTAAAAAGCTGCCTAAGCCCCACTTATCTTTTCGACAAAGGTGCTCCGTCAGATGCTGCCTGAGGCTATAATAGTCCTCTCTTCAAAGCGCCCTGAGGTTGGAACTGTTTTGTCAAAGGTGGCTTTAATCTGTCGATTTTCTATCAAAAGCGGCCTGAGATTACTCCTTTTTCCGTCAGGGGCCGCATTGCGCATGGCTGTTAAAAGCGACCTGACCTTTGTTCTTACCAGAGCGGCCTGAGGCTGTCTCTGTAGGTTCAAAGCGCCCTGAGGTTGACTCTGGTCTAAGGGTCCGAGGTTGTCAAGCTTCCATCTGAGGCTGTTTCTTCAAATGCGGCCTGAGGTTGTCACTTTAAGTCAAAGCGGCCTACGCTTATCTTCTTTCTGTTGGTTCCGCCAAGGCGGCATGAGCCTGTCGCTTTTCTGTCAAAAGCGGCCTTAAGGTGGCCCTGTTCCAGTCTGTTAAAAGTGGGCCGAGACTAGTTTTGTTCTAAGAAGGGCGGGCTAAGGTTGACTCTGTTATGTAAAGGACGGCCTGAGATTGTCCTAGTTCGTCAGTGGTTGCCTGAGGCCATTTATGTTTCGCCATAAGCGGCCTGAGTTGCTTCTGTTTTTTGAGAGCGGCCTGTGGGTGTCTCTGTTCGTTCCAAGTCCCTTAAGTTGGAACTGTTGTGTCAAAGGCAACCCGAAGGTCTTTAGTTTTTAGTTTGACCCGGACGGGGTTCTCACGGGCCGGACCGGGCCAGTTGGAAAATTTTGGTCGGCCCGTATCCCCTGGACCACCCAGTCAGAATGCCACCCACACGACCAGGGTTCGATCCCGGTCGGTGACATTCTTTTTTGTACGACTAATATTGACTTATATGTTAGTAACAAACATTATTAATTAATTTAAAACAGTTTAAAAAAATTATTGTACTGATTTATACAAAATTAAAAATTTAATTTTTCGTACCCCGGGCCGGGCCGTCCTAAAAAATCCCTCGGCCCGGGCCGGCCCGGCATTTGAGAACCCCGGACCCGGATAAACTCCCAGTTTGTTCAAAGATTGGTACTTTTGTTTTCAGGTTGTCCCTTCAAACACACTGACCATGCCCTTCTGGTTCAGCGACTCGGCAAGGACAATCTCACCAAAGACCAGATAAACCAGATTATGGAGCATTCGAAGGCCAATGGATTCGACAAGGCCTGCACGCGGTACTTTGAGTACACGCACAAGATGGAGAGCGGAGCGCTGGGACAGCTCATCACGCACCCCAATCAATTCTACGAACTGTCCAATGAGGTAGGTCGAAAAAAGAACAGTTATTTCCGATTTCACGCCAAAAATAGCATAGCTGCGCTTCTATGGGCTTTGCTGCGGGACCTTCTCTGCTGAAGTTCAGCGGCTGAATGATTTGAATAAGTACATTGTTTTCGTTTCAGGTCCTTGGCGGCAGTCGTGCCCGTGACAACCATCTGGTCGTAACCCACCAGGCGCCTGCTTCCCAACAACCCGCCGTGACGAAGAAAGTCGAAGAGGACGATGACATGGACTGGGACTGATCTTTCGAGCTGTCGAGTGTTATTTTCTTCGGGTACCCGTAATACTCACATTGATGTTTGTACTTTGCCATTTGGATAAATTCTGTCTTTGTGGTATTTCAGTTGTTCCATAGCTCTCCGAAGTGGCAGCTTTTCGGTGTGACCGGTTTTTAACGATTACCTGATGGAAGAAAAATCGCATCTCGTTGCATTCCCGTGATTGGGATATCGCAATGAGCGCGCAGAGTTAGCTTGTTTTGAAAAAAATTGAAAATTTGTACTGTCGCTGTGAGAACTTGTGCTGTTCACAAGAATGGAGTTATTGATGCAAAGGCGTAGATACTATAAATTTTTTCATCATGTTGCATACAATTCGTGCCTTAATTGTCTGTATGAAAACCGTCCTTTAAATTAGATCCGGTTTATGGCAGCCCCTTGCCGCCGTAAAACGTGGAAAAATTTCTATTCATGTACAGGCAGCTGCCCGATGTTTAGCAGGTTGTCATTTAGACCACGCCTACGGTTTCCTTCAGACGGCGAGTCGTGATTTTGGCACCATTCGTTTAGTTTTGGTATCATTATGTCCCATTTTTAAAAACAAAATGTTTTAGAACGTTATTTCAAATATATCCTTCCCATTGTGACGTGTTGACGCTCAGTTATGATCAAGAAAACGTTGTAGTATTTGCACAGGCAGCCCCATTCGGATTCTGTATCTTAAAATCTGCTGGAACAGCATTGTGTTACCAGTTTTAGCTGAGAACATAAGTGAATTCGATCATACACTAGTTTTTCTAGCCGTTTCGTTATGGTAAAAGTAGGCCAAAATTTCGCATTTTCGGCTGCTTTGGTGGTCGTTTTGTGCGAATTCCATTGATAATATCAATCTGAACCTCTTTTTGAACACACTTCTTTAATAATAACGGCAAAAAGTACTTTAAGTTTAAGTAAAATTCAATTTAAGGTATCCTTGTGCGCCTCTGCAAATACTACCGAAAACGTAAAATTTGCGGGGTGCTGCAGTAAAATTTGCGGGGTCTGATATTAAAGGAATGTGTAGAAAATCGAAAAAGCCGATTTTTTTAGTCGACAGGTAGTTTTTTAAACCCTGTGAGTGCTAAGCGGTGTAGACCGGTTGCTATAAAAGCGCTCCCGGTTAAATGACTGTTTTTAAAAATTGAAAAACCGCCAAATTCCCAATCAATACCGAATCTAGCCGAAAACAGAACTGCTCAGCAGTTGCGGCGGGGTGACATGTGACAGACAAATAGGGTTCAATGGGTCCCGAAGCGCGCTTCGATTCTCATGAAAGGCTGACGGTTTTTCCGGTATCTTCATAACTTGCATCCGGGCCCTGAGCTACCGGAAGTCGCCACAATCACCTTTTTTACCAGAAGTTTCTGACATTAGCATAGCGCAATGTTAACATTGTCTCTTCTTTGCTTTCATTTACCACTATTTTGAATTTTCACGTATGCCAATCACGTCTTCAGATCAAAATGCCGGCTCCTTCCCCTCCTCCCTCATTCTTCCTTCTTTCGCCTGGCCGACGGTCGTCTCATCGGAGCGAATTGTGAGTTTTTCCCTTCTCTTCACCGTTTAAAGGACTGCTACTCCAGAACATGCTTCCCATGGCCGTGGATTCGAAGAGTAACGTGCCTCTCATCGACTCTCCCCCGCTCGCCGCTCCCATCCTCGCCCCGGAACCCGTCGTCACGGTGTGTTCCTACCAGTTGTGTGTTTCGAAAACTGAGTTTTTCAGATCTTCTGCGGCACCCTGATGGGCCGTCTCCATCTGCACTACTTCCAGTGCCCGGGAATCCACCAGCCGTGCATCGAATTCGACGGAGAGATGATTACACCGAAGGAGTTCTGCTACCGCGCGAACAAGGACAAGCAGAAGGACTGGAAGGGCAGCATCAGGGCCGGGAAACGAACCCTCAGGTGGGAATTCGCAATGGAGCAGGAAAACTTCAACCGACGCTACACCGTCTCAGGGAAGTGTCATATGGTCCCGCCACGAAAGGCCTGTGGATCAGGAAAAGGGTGCGCTCAGAGCCTGAAATGAGTGTGTTCGATTTTACCATGGTTTTGAAGGGTTTTCGTGGTGCGTGCGTGTCGCAAAATTTCCCAATCGATTATCGATGTTCAACCAACCGATCTTACACGCTCTCTGAGAATGTCATGTCGTCCCGCCACGAAAACACTGAGGATGCGTGTGTTCGTTTTCGTGGCGGGACCAGCTATGTCTACGTGCATGTCGCAAATTTTTCCAGTTGATTACCGATCGATTGGACTTCTATATGTGGAAGAATTCGCTACAATTATCCTTGCTTCACTGGTTACTGTATTTTACCCCGAAAATAGCCAGGATTCTTGAAATTATGGCATATTCGGAATTGCGCTCATGACAACCGGGTGTCAGTTGCAGTTTCAGCAAAAACCGACAATCTGGACAAAAATTGACCAAGAAATGACTATTTTATTAGAATATTACATTTGCATACGGCTTTCGGATTTCAATGGAACTAGGCTAACTGACACGTTGCTGCCCATCTTTCTATTATAGAGGCTTTTCCGACACTTCTATGTCAAATATCGGAAAAAGCGAAAAACTGCAATTTCAAACGTAATTTCACTTTTTCGAGGTTTTCGGACTCCATTTTCACTTTTTCGAGGTTTTCGGACTCCATTGCCGAAGTACAGAGCAATTTCATTATTTGAGTGTTACATTTGAGTATCCATGCCAAAAACTTTCAGAATAACCCCATATTTCGTTGTTTCGACCAGTTTTGTAAATAAAAAAATAGAGTACCCTACCGTAACCAATGTCAAAAATCGATATCGGTCTAAAAGTTTCAAAACAGTGTATATTAGCCCTTGGAAGGTTATTGACCGTTTTTAGCCAATTCTATGAACTTTTGCCTAAGACAGTGGCATGCTAGAGTTTTACATAGACGGCGTCTTAATTATCGTTTAAAAATGTTGTAAATGGGCTGTTTATTATTGAATTTAAAGGCGCGTCGCTATAAAAAAAAGATATTTTTGTATTTCCAGGTACTTGATGGCGAACAAGACGGTCGACTTTTTCAACCACCGGGAGGTGTGTTCGGGAAAGTGCCAGAGCCGCAACCACCTCACCCGCCACGTCCCCAAGGACTTGAAGTACAGTCCTATTAGAGTATTCCTTACCGACCCTGTTCCAGGCCTGTCAAGCGTGAACTCCCCGTGCCCATGTTCCCCATCCGACCCATGTTCCCCTCAGGGTACATGCCCTACGGCATTCCGCATCTGCATCTGCCCCACGGCTTCTCTAACCTTCAGAAACCGATGGCTATGATGGCGCCTCCGATGCAGGAAGGCGAAGTGTCCCCGACTAAGCTGGCAGCGAGTTGTGTGGGAAGGGGCTACCCGGCGACGCCACCGCAGAATGGAGTCATGCCCGCCAAACTGCTTCTGAATTTCATCGATACCGGTTCGTTTTTTGGAAGAAAGTTGGTTAAATTGTGTGTTCTAGATCCCCTGATGTTCTGGAACGAGATTCGACGAGTGAATCTTCTTCCGGAGATTTTGGACATGGCTAGCAAGCTCGTGAGGAACATCTGCGCCACCGCAGGGGACACCAACGCCAACCTAGGTTAGTACTGTAGCTACTTTTTCAGCTGTTGTACAAGAAATTTGTCAATCGGTTTTAGGGGGTATCTCTCCGTCGTTGAGCCGTCTGACCCACGCTTTGAACCTCCAGCCGTGGATCATTTCCCTCATCCAGGCCCACCAGAGCAGCTACTTCGCCGCTTTGAAGAAAGATGACACGGAGACTGAGAAGGCTAGACTCCTCTTTGATTCAGTCAAATGCTCCTATCTTCAGAAGGCTCCAGTTGGCATCAGAAAGCCGGAGGAAACGCAGCCGAACGAAGTGACGAGCGACCTGGAGTTCCTCTGTGACAAGGCGGAGACGATTCAACAACCGAAGGACACCACCGGTAATCTGATTCATATTTTAGTTCGAATTTGTACTTTGTAGCTTCAATCGACCAGCCGTCGTCCTCCCCTCTCCGGAAGCGCCACCAGCCGGTGCCAGACGAGGTGCCCTGCAAGAAGACGATCGTCGAATCGGAGTAGAAGAGCAGCGATTTCAAAATACATTCCATCGAACGGATCGAATTCAACAACTCTAGCCATACTGTTCATTGTATAGAGTTAATCTTAGAGACCTCTTTATAAATATCTATTTTATTGTGTGTTCTTAGCTTTCTATCTCTATATCGCTCTCTTTGGCGTATGGTCTTCCTCTCCGCGAGAGGAAACCCGCCCCGTCCATGCCATGGAAACCGCGAGCGTTCTTGTTTTCCTCCATCTCTCTCTCGCTTCGACTCGTGATTTCAATGTCGTCAGTATGCTAGAATTACAGCGAAAATAACAGAAGCGTGGTTTCTACTAATTAAGATGGAAAACAAACCAAGTGGGACAAACAAAAGGCGTGTTTCGACACACACACGGCGAAATTCCTTTCATTCTGTGGCAATCACCAGCGATTTGCCACCTCCACACTGTTATTATTGGGAATTTCATTCAAATTTGAGCTACAATTTGTTGTAAAATGATAAATTTGTAGATCTCTGCAATCCCCGTGTAACAACTTCGCCGTAATTCTCTTTACAAGCAAATGCAATCATATGATTGACAACAAATATTTGTGTAGAAAACAAGAGGTAGCTTCCACTTTTCTGAATCCTGAAAATGGGATTTCAGTAAAAAAAACACTTTTTTAATAGTATTTTTCATTCTTAAAGTGAAGAATGAAACCTTATGTGCCATTATTACGCTGTTGCTGTTATATATAGCCTTGCACTTTGATAATCAGGGTGAATATCAGCCTTTTAATGGCTTCGCCGTAGTTTTACCTAGAATTATTTGTCAGAACCCTCTCTCTCACTCTGTTTATCTCCCTTTCTACCTCTATGACTCTCTCTCTCTCTCTCTCTCTCGTTTTATATCTGTATCTGTCTCTTTCTCTGTCTCTTTCTCTGTCTCTGTCTGTCCGACTCTCTCTCTCTCTCCCTCTCTGTCCCTCTCAATAAAGTCATAATTTTCTATTGATCCCATGGCTCACCATCAGCACTGCCCTATATCCCCATGTGCTGTTATTGTGGATCACAATTCCTGGCAATCAGTTGCTTGTCGCCTAAGCTGGAAACCTGCCAACGGACGAGAGATTACACTTCAGGTGGAGGGTGTGGGAAAGCGAGAGAAAGGCAGAGCAAGAGATAGTGAAGAGTTCAAAGAGGGCGCAGAGAAGCAGGCGATCCGCTAGGAAATTATTGTTTTCACACGTACGACCACAGCACACAAACTACTATTTTCGGCAGAAGCCAATTACACAACAAGCCCTTGTGATTTCGACTCGGCTATTTTAGGATACTGTAGGCAACATTTTGATGCGATAATCGATTTTCTTATGTGGTATTCGTGATTCTTGCACTCTGTTTACAACACGCACTTTATTTACTCAACAACGTACTCCGTTTACAAAACTAAGCCGCTTTTTCGCATTGATGTACTCCGTTTACGCAAACATGTTCTTCGTTTACACCAGTTTACTCATGTACTCCGTTTACGATGCGAATACGTACTGCGTTTACGCTCAAATGTACTCCGTTTATGCTTCCTTAATGAGCGCGTTTACGCCGTTTACGCAACTTTCCAAGACAAACTCGCAGCTGCGCACAAATTGTGTTTTCGCTTAAAACTTCATTTACAGACTAATTTACAAAATAAACAATTATAAATGCAGCTGAGATCTGAGTATTCACTAACAAACACGGAAATGAGCTCACTTTCGTTCGAATCCTGCAAGATTCTTCGAAAATTAAAGGTCTGTTTCGTTTTTGAGTGGCATTTACAAAATTGGGATTAGTCCTTTATAATTTGCAAATCTCCTGCTGCGATCTTCCGATTTTGTGGAAATGTCATAACATTCTTTGGATTATAAATGAACTTTAAAAGTAAATCCTTCAAGACATTTTCACAATCTTATGTCTACATGTTTCCAAGTGTTCCCCCCCCCCATTTATCTTTCCTGTTTTTTTTCTTTAACGCGGGTTATTGTTTAGGTTTAACGGAAAATCGTTGGTTTGGTTGAAGAATTTCAATCACAAGGCCCCACAACGAAGGGTGTAGGTCAGAAACCACGCTAAGTACGCTCAATTGACATGCGCAAGCAGCAAAAAAGGAGACCATCATCCAGACGCACGCGACGCGTGTCAGACGGCGACGAAATAGCATGCTATCAAACAAGACGCAGAACCGGCGCCGTCTAACGCCCTCCTGTTATCACATGCTCTCTCGCGTGCCTGCGCTCTCCTGTGATTATATGCTATTTCGCTGAGTTTCGGCAGACGCAGCCAAGGGTGGCTGATCAGCGGGCCGGTCCGGGCCGGCCTTTGCCGGGCCGGTCCAGCCCGAGAAAATCTGAGAACCGGGCCGGCCCCACTTTTTTCTTGAAAATCTAATTTTAAATGTAACTCTTTTTAAAGTTATTTTTTTTAAGTTCTGTGTGTTTCAAAATATAGTTCTAATTGTGCAAAGCATACTGTATGAAGGAGGATTCGAACTACCCTATATAAATTTTGTATGTTTTTCATGGCCGAGTGGCTAAGAGGTCGGACTGGTAATCCGAAGTTGCCCCACTTCGATCCCCGGCCGACAAAACTTTTTTGCCATAGTTGTTTTGTACATTAGGTACAATAGAAACGCAGTTCCTGCACATCAATCGTAAAAAACTTTTTTTTTCAACTTTTGGAATTTTTGGCCGCGGGCCGGGCCGGCCCGGGCCGTGAATTTTCGGAGAGCGGGCCGGCCCGGGCCGGCCCGTAGCCACCCTTGGACGCAGCTAGCGGTCGACTTGCGCTTTGTACTAACCGTGAAACGGCGTCAACTGGTCATGAGACAGGAGGCGTAATTAGGAGCGCGTTCTGTATCTGCATCTGTGGAGACTGTCTTTTTTGCCTTCCGTTAGAAAGCCTAATTAACGCCGAATATTTCGTGGGTCACGGTTATACTCGTCGCCCAGCGAGCTTTCCTAGCCGGCAGCGGGAAACAAGCGGCTTTTTGTCTGCGTCTCCGCGACTTGCACACTATTTCGCGCGTTAGATGTGCAGGACATCGAAACTTTTAGAAAAGTCCGTGGGCGAGGATGCTGTGATCTCGTGATCACGATTTCTCCAACTCTCTCTCTCTCTCTCTCCCTCTCTCCCCGTCTAACTCAGTTAAACTCTCCGTCTAACTCTCTCTTGTTCTCGCTATGTCTCTCTGTATCTCTCTTTGTTTTTTGGTCATCCATATGCCCGCTCTAAGTTATACTTTCAGAAACCTAAGCCTTCGCAAGTCTATGTTTATTAGGCAATCACTTTAAGCTAAGAAAAAGATATAGTCTGTTTCCAAAGAAAGGACAGTGACTTTTTTAGGGCATTAATGTTTTGATCCTTTTTAGCCACTGACGATTTGAAACATTGAAGTGAATAGAAATAAAATAAGCTAAATAGCGCAGTAGAACAGGAGTGCGCAGACAATTGAGCGATCGCGGCGGGGCCAAATGTACCATCCTTTAAGGTTTTTGGCCAAAATCGGTGCCGTTTTTCGGAAACACACTATAATTGTGAGCTAAAAATCCAAATTCCCTAAAATTTTTGAATAAATTCGAACCGAAATGGAATTAATCGACTTCTTAAAATAATTATTTTTCCGGCTAATTTCCTCGGGAAATTTTGATTTTTCCATGTACAAAACACTCAATATTCTCGTAATTTATTATTTTTGGTGGTGAGATGTTAGCACTAGAGTACGTTTAATTTTAGAATTCCTTACGCCACGTGCAGTGGGTCCCGACACGAAAACGGCCTGCACTTTCGAAACACTTTTCAGTAAACATGAATTTTTTTCTGTATTTCTTATCAATTTTGACTTTGACAGCATATCAAAATACACAAACAAAATAAGTTTCTCCATTTTTACCTTGGCCAAAATAGGCCACGCCCCTTTTGCAGACCACTATATTCATGTATTTATCGGCTTCATAAAATGACCTTCTAACAACTTTGAGCAAAAATCCAAGACATCTAACCGAAACGAATCTCACTAACGCGCTCGAAATCGACCTACAGTATACCTACAGTATATGTATCTATAGTATACTGTAGAATAATTACAATATATTGTAATTATTATTTTCCCCATATATTTACCGTATACCCCGTCCTGTAAATGCAGCAGGTGTACATCTTTCATTCCCACACGCACACAGCCGGAAATCGAACCGCCCGGCTGGAAATTAGCGATTATACATCCAGCGGGCCGGCTGTAATCAGTGCTGCCAGCTGCTCGGCCATCACTTGCCAATTCAGGCAGCCGAAGTAGTAACGAAAAGGTTAATTTAGAATTTATGAACATTCATTTCTAAAAAGTTCAATAAAACGGACTTTTATTTTAATTGCCGCCTGAAATGAAGGACAGCTGTTTTAGGACTACTTTTTGATTTTAAGGGGATCTTGCGAGCCCTTTTTCATTACGTTTTTGATAACACTGCTTTTTATATTTCAATTTGGATCAATTGTTAAGCATTATGAAATGTGTTTTTCCCCTCCCTTCCTCGTTTTATTTTTGATACAGGGATTTTCAAATTTCAACTTTTTGAACCACAAAATCAATACTGAATGTATTTTTCAGGCAAGGTTCTACAAAAAGTGATGTAGATGATGTTGCGGTCGGTTTTCAACTGTTGTTCGTCAAACAAGGTCGAAGATGATAAAACTGCGATTGACCTACGGCAAGGGAGGGGAACGGTGGGTTGAGAGAGAGAGAGAGAGAGAGAGAGAGAGAGAGAGAGAGAGAGAGAGAGGGAGAGAGGTTGGACAGAAAGAGAGAGTGTGCGTAAGAGAGTAGAGTTAAACAGAGATAAGAGCTGGCGAGAGTAGGAGAAAGTAGGAGAATGACAGACAGTTTGACACATATAGAGATAGAGAGAGAGAGAGAGAGAGAGTTTCAGCCAGTTTGACAGAGAGAGAGAGAGAGAGAGAGAGAGAGAGAGAGAGAGAGAGGGAGAGAGGTTGGACAGAAAGAGAGAGTGTGCGTAAGAGAGTAGAGTTAAACAGAGATAAGAGCTGGCGAGAGTAGGAGAAAGTAGGAGAATGACAGACAGTTTGACACATATAGAGATAGAGAGAGAGAGAGAGAGAGAGAGAGAGAGAGTTTCAGCCAGTTTGACAGAGAGAGAGAGAGAGAGAGAGAGAGAGAGAGAGAGAGAGAGAGAGGGAAAGGGAGATAGAGTTAGAGAGATGAGCGACAGAGTTTTAAAGAGAGTTAAAGAGAGTTCACCAGAGAATTGAGAGAGATAACGAGAGAGAGAGAGTGAAAGTTAGACGGAGAAAGAATATGCGTAAGAGATAGAGAGAGTAGAAGAGAGAATTGAGAGAGTTATAGAAAATTAAAGAGAGAGTGAGAGTAACAGAGAGTAAGAGAGAGCTAGACAGGGAGGAAAAGACAGTTACAGACATAGAGGGCATTTGAAGATAGAAAGAGTGTTAGATAAAGAGAGAATTTTGGAGAAGGTTAGAGAGACAGAGAGAGAGAGAGACAGACAGACAGAGAGAGAGATAGCAAAGAGAAAGTTAGAGATAGACAGAGAGACGAAAAAGAAAAAAGGAAAAAAAGAAAAAAGAGAGGAGAGAGAGAAAATGATAAAGACAATTTAGGTTTTCATATTCGTTTCCACAAATGTCCTCTGCCGTTCTTTATTGGGAGCAGTCATCCAAGCCTTAGAACTAAAAGGCCTCACTGCGGAGAAAATTGAATTCAAATCTGCCGATCCTACAAAATTTCAAGTAAGCTGGGTAATTTTCCCCTTAAGTCTTATAATTCAGAAGTCCGCCTTGTTTAAAAACCCACAAAAGGCTGAGAAGTTCACGCCCTTGGGCGTATTTATGATTTGGAAAGGCGAAAACGCTTTCGCTCGTGTGAGCGAAGTCCTACATCGTGTTGGAAATGAACACACCATACCGAAAGGTAGTTTTTCATGTAGAATTCAAGAAAGTTTGGTCGAAATTTGAACAAAAGAAGGGTTCCATGGTACTTGGACAAGCGCCGACGACGTTCGCACGTGGTCCTGTGGTGTAGTGGTTATCACGTCTGCTTCACACGCAGAAGGTCGTCGGTTCGATCCCGGCCATGACCTTTTTTTTTGCTTTTTTGAAATTGGTTATCTAATTAGCTTAAGTAATGTTACGTTTAAACCGAAAATATGTGTAACCATTTTGGTGTTAGTTCTTTCGCACATAATACTGTACTCTTTCAGTGGACATTTTGTTTACGCAATCTCCGAATGACACCAAAAAGGAGGTTGACCTGTGGTTTGAGTGAGTGGGAGTGAAAAGATTGTTATAAAAGGTTTTTTTTAGCAAACCAGTAGAAGATAAACGAAATGGAGAAGTTGCTGCAGCTCCTGCAGCTGCGGAGGAAGCTGTGCCACAGGCAGATGAAATACCAGCGGAGCCAGGGGAAACGGCGGAACAAGGGGTGAGATATCTCTCTCTCTCTCTCTCTCTCTCTCTCTCTCTCTCTCTCTCTCTCTCTCAGTCTCAGTCTCCTCCTCGTCTCCTCGCCTTCAGCCTCTGTCTCTGTCTCTCTGACTCTTTGCCTCTCTCTCAAAATCCCTCTTTTCAGGATCACCTCACCGTCCCACCGACCGACACCCGTCCCAGCGAACCTGCGCCTGGCTACGAAGACGCTGTAACCGAAGAAGCTCATGAAATCCACCCCCAGCCACCTGCCCCTCCACCTCCACAGGAACCAGAAGGTGAACGCAAAGAGCAACAGCAGCAGTAAAGAGATCAATCAGGACCTATCACAACCACCTCACTTTCCATATCCACTGATAATAAAGTATTCGTAATGGAGAACGGGCACAATCACTGGGCGGCCGCTAATTGGCAGCCGGGGCTTCACAAGGCACGCATCAGCCGTGATGTTTGTCGGGCTGAAAGGTGGAACGGCTGGGGGGAATGAGAGGAAAATATGAAACGCAGATGCATACGCACACACACACACACACACACACACACACACACACACACACACACACACACACACACACACACACACACACACACACACACACACACACACACACACACACACACACACACACACACACACACACACACACACACACACACACACACACACACACACATATATATACACACTTACATACACACACACATACACACACGCACACATATACACACATACATACACGCACCTGCACACACGCACACGCACACGCACACGCACACGCACACGCACACGCACACGCACACGCACACGCACACGCACACGCACACGCACACGCACACGCACACGCACACGCACACGCACACGCACACGCACACGCACACGCACACGCACACGCACACGCACACGCACACGCACACGCACACGCACACGCACACGCACACGCACACGCACACGCACACGCATACGCACACGCACACGCACACGCACACGCACACGCACACGCACACGCACACGCACACGCACACGCACACGCACACGCACACGCACACGCACACGTAGCCACGCGTGTAGAGAAAACAATTAAATTTATTTATTAGGTTTAATATTACATTTTTTGCGTCTAATAGACTCTCCGCCGCTGTTTCCAAAAGAATGTTCCCCCAACTCCTGAAGTCGAAATTGGTACCAAGGAGTTTGATGCTGAAGAGAATTAACGATTTTTTTCTTAACAAACCATAAATACCCAAGCTGGCTGAACCTTCAACGGGAGTCGCTATGGCACTTCCAGAAATTCGAGCCCCTATGCCATTTTTCGGTGCAGTTTGAACGGTTTGCGTCTTCGGAGGACAGGGGCAGTAGGCTGCATCGGCACCGGGAGACCCATGGGACCCGGGCTGCCCTGGCTGAAATTGCCCCTAATTATGGCAATTAGGGTTCACCCACCGCTCCAGGCTGTCCAGACCCTCCGTGTTTTCCTTGGGGACCGGGTGGTCCCACTGGCCCTGGGGTACCCAACCCTAAAATTAGGTCCTACTTTTAGTTAACTGTGAACGTACCTGCTTGTCCTTGCTGCCCTCCATTTCCTGGGGGACCAGGTGGCCCTGGCGGTCCGGGAGGTCCCGGGGGACTTTTAAAAATGACTCCAGTTAGTCCTTCAGCCCCGTGGATTCCAGGCCACCCAGGTTTTCCACTGGGTCCTGGCGCTCCAGGTGGTCCGGGTGGTCCCGGAGGAGCTGGACCACCCATGTGGCCGTTGGAACCCGGTGGTCCACTTCTGCCAGGGGCACCGGTGGGACCATCCGGTCCTTTTGGTCCAGAAGGCCCGGCGGGGCAACGGATGCACTTTGAAGTGAGGGCCTCTCGCGCTTCACCCTTTCCAACAGGTCCGGTCTCTCCTTGTCTCCCAGAGTCTCCTGGAATCCCGTCCTCTCCTGCCTCTCCAGGGGGACCAGGTGGTCCCGGAGGGCAGGGGATTGACACGGCGGCGCAATTACACTCTTCCGCCTCTTGTCTCTTTATCCTTGTAAGCAAACTTTTAAAAGCTTTCATCTCACTAGGTGTTTCTTGCCTTCTAGCTGCCATCAACCCCGACCAGGCGTCGTTTGATCGCACCTGAAAAATTATTTTTGAGATTTCACCACGTTATAGCTGTCGCCAAATTGGATTTCTGCCAAAAACAGCCTAACGCAGCATTCGCAATACGCAGGGGAAAAGAGCGTGCAAAAGCGGAGACGCAGAGACAAAGCGGCTTTTTTTTACAGATTTCCGTTTGGCGACGGCGACGATAAAGAGACAAGGGGCGGGGCTTGTGAACAGCGCGCGCATTCAGGGCGCACTTTCCGTTAAACGTCGTGCACATTTCCACAGAAACTCAAAAACTGTATTTTCGCCAACAGATTTTGTAAATCTAGACAGTTTTTAGTAAATAATGTTTTACTTACAAGTATACAAGCAAAACTTTATAAAAAAGCGTTGAAAAATGACATTGTTAATAATGGAGATAGAAAATTATCAATCCTTATCGAGTGGATATATTTAAATGAATTTTAAACAGAAAAATTTTATTATTCGAGCTGCTGCAAAAATTCGCGAAATGTAGCAGAAATTCCTCATAAGCAAGGTACGAAAAAGCAAAAACTATTATTTCAAAAGCGGAAATTTCAAAACAATTGGCTCAAAGTGTAGTGTAAGATATTATCGAAGTTTTCAAAACAAAGCATTATCAGTTTTCAAAAGCTACAGTACCCTACCGTAACGCGCAAGGCCAAAAACCGACATTGACCTAAAACATTCAAATTGGTAAAATCGTTGTAAAATCGGAAGAGGTTTCAAAAAACGGTAAATTCATTCTCCATCTTACCTTAAATGCTCCAATTTCCTTAGTAACTTGCACCTCGAACAAGTGCAAATCAGTGGCCACTTCGGCAAGTGCCAATGCAACTAATAAGAAGCCGAAGGCTGTTACACCAACAGTCAGAGAAACGGCACAGTATATCCAAGTGGAGATCGTCATATTCTGACAGCAAACTACCAGTTTCGGGTTTATAAGGGAGAGCGCTTACCATTAGCGCGATTCAATCTTTAGCTTCCGCGGTTTGAAAGATCTCATCTTGACCGGTTGGTCAGTGTGAAAAGTTGTAATGAAACGAGGGGAGAAAAGTGAGTGAGTGAGATATTTCCATCTCTTTCCCTCCCCCTGTCAAAATACTTTCAAGAGGGACACGCAAAACAAACAGTGGTCGTATCAGTCGTCGCCCGGGGGCGTTGTTGGCCCTGTCAATCCATTTTAGCGCCTGCCAATTTTACATTTTTATTTGAATTCTTTAAAATGTCTGCTGATTCATATTTATTTATTAGCGCCAAGAGCGAAGGAAAAATTTGATATCGATGCGAATGGATCGCTGACTCATCGCAGTGACATTGTATCAGCGCAGCAGCCGTGAATCAGTTTCATGGCTGTTCCCAGGACGTTCGTCGTCCTTTTCGCCCTTCTTGGCCTAGGTTTTGCTATTGAATGCTACACGGGATGGACTTATGTTAAGGTAAGAGAGAGAGAGAGAGAGAGAGCGAGAGAGAGAGAGACAGAGAGACAGGAAGACAGGGAGACAGAGAGTCAGAGATACAGGAAGACAGGGAGACAGAAACAGAGCTACAGAGACAGATACAGAGGCAGAAACACAGACACAGACAGAGACAGAGAGAGAGAGAGAGAGAGAGAGAGAGAGAGAGAGAGAGAGAGATACAGAAAGACAGGGAGACAGTGAGACAGGGAGACAGAGAGTTAGAGACAGAGATACAGAGATGCAGAGACAGGAAGACAGAGAGACAGAGATACAGAAAGACAGGGAGACAGAGAGTCAGAGACAGAGATACAGAGACAGAGGCAGAAACACAGACACAGACAGAGAGAGAGAGACAGAGAGACAGTTACAGAGACATCTCACTTCCAGGGCCAACCCATCGCCACCGGTAAAGAAACGTGTTCTCTCAAAAAGTACTGCTACAATCTAACCCTCGACTCATCTGGAATCACAGATGGAGTCAAAAAGGCGGGATGTTCCAGTTTCAGATGCATGGTACCCTCCCCAATTTTACAGAAATTATTCTCTTTTAGATGGCTGGAACCGGCTGTCACAAGAAGCTGGTAGCTGGTCAGATGATAACCTTCTGTTGTTGTAATAACGGGGACAAGTGCAATTCTAAATACACGGTAAAATCAATTTACAATTTTAAACTAATGTGGAAAAATTCAGCAAATGAAGATAACGGATAAGATCAAGGAAGGAGCTAAAGATGTAAAGTCGCTTCTTGATGACATTTGGAAAAAGCTGGAAAATCCATTTGGATGACCTAATGCCGGTTTTTGCGCATTTGAATCAATAAAGTTTCGGCAATTTTGCTTTTTTTTCCTTTTCCGGCGGCGATCTGCCAAATATTGTTATCAAGCCGCGGGCGTTATTTAAACAATATTTGTTTATTTAGGTGATATTTTTGCCGTATTTGAAAATTATATATTGAAGTACAGAGTTTCGGACAAAAATAAATTGGAAAAACAGTAAAAATCGGGAAAACCCGAAAAATAGGAATAAAATATGATGTGTGACCAGCGATTTCGTGTTAAGACCGATTACATTCGTTGCGGGACTCATTAACTCACAACGACGTCCGACCACCCACACAGGTCTGTTTTGTTTTCTTTTTCATTGTTTTTTTTTTTTAAATTTCTGTGGGGTTTTAATTGTTTCTTAAGTGATCGTTGTTATATTAGATTCATAGTTAAAGTATTTCTTTTTCAGACTAGATGTCGTTTCTAATCACCGAGCTCCCGCCAGGCTTCAATTCAAACCTTCTCGTCCAGTACATGGTTGGTTTTTTTCTTATTATTTTTAAAAAATATAGTTAATTTCAGTTGGAAAATAATCTACGATTCCATTTTGGCGCCACTTTCGAGGAGTTATCGCCATGGGCGAAGGCGATTGAGGCAGCTGCTTCTGCCAGCCGGTCGGAGGAATCCCCCACGCCCGCGAGCTCCGAATTGAAAGAGGTAGGTTTTTTTTAAATATTGTAAAGGTTTTTTTTTAATTTTAGAGAGCGAACAGATGGTCTACCGCTTGCTCAGAACCTGTGGAGCCGTCGTCTGTGCCCGTGAAGGTGGAGACTGGGATACCAAAGGTACAGTGTGTTGCTAATCATTTTTCAATTATGACGATATGCGAGTGCACTTGCCCTTTACGCACACTTTGTGAAGCAGCGGACCGCGATTGCGACACGCAACGCGAGCTAATAGGGGTCTCGCAACGAAAACCCGGAAAATCAACAAAGATTCTTTGGTTCCTCTTCTGCTTTGTAAATTTTGAAAAATTTTGAAGTTCCTGCCGAATTTTACCGGCCCCTAAGCTGATTTTAGCATTTTCGTTGCGGGACCCCTTTCCAAATGAGAACTCGGGTCACTTCAAAAACAGAACTGGAACTTTGCCAAGCTCCGCCCCCTTTTCTGCATTTGGACTAACGTTAAGAGTCCCGCCACGAAAGGAGCTGATAAACAACCGGGGATTTGCAAAAAGCCGCGCATTCGATAGTCTTGGCATTTTGCCAATGCTTTCATGGCGGGAATACGCGTTTGGGTTGGCAAAATGCCAACGGCCGATTTTTCGGTCATTGGAATTCCTTCAACCGTTAAATATGGAAAGGCCGTTGTGCGTGTTGCAACATCAGCCCGCCGTTTCCACAGAAAAGGGCAGGTTTCACTCAGCCCTTTCAAAAAAAAAAGTTCCACTTGCGAAAAACCGCTTTCCCCCTGAAATGGACTTTATACAGCATCTTCCTCACAAACAAAAAAGTGAACTCTCCACATCGTCCAGCTGTTTAAAGGGCGAGATTTCGTTTTAAAAAAAAAGCATCAATTGTCGTTTTGTAGTGCTATATTCGTGATTACAGAGGTAGCAACAAATTCCAATCACAGTGTGCCCAAGACGGAGGGGAAGTTCACCCGCCACCACCACGCGTCCCACCGAGCGCGGCGCGGCAAATAATTCGAGTTTAAGCGATTTTTACGGGCTGAAATTTTACATCATTGCCGTTTTTTATAGAATAAAAACTAAGCAAAATAATGAATAAATAAATTTAAAACTCATCTCAAAAGTCCTAGTTAGATGCGCATGAAAGCGAAAAGGTGATGTCCGGGGCATATTAAGCTTCTATTCACTTAACTGTCATTTAGCAGGGTTGTTTTGTTGCGGGCGGGTCTATCTCAACTATCTCCATAATTCCTCCCATAGGTGGGTGTGAGGCATACCTGGACACATGGTGCTTGCGGGACCTTGGTTTTGGGGAGGGGGTGGGGGTTTTTTGTGTTTGAGGAAGGTATATTTATGTGTAGAGAGTGAGTATATGCAAATTTGAATGTGAAATATGGTTTATTCGTGTTAATATTACCTAGAAACTACAATAGAATGGAAAAATGTGTTTTTGTTCCATGCGGGGGCCTTTGCGGATGATCTCCGCGGGGCCCAAGGAAACCGCGGAGAACCTCCGCAAAGGTCCCGCAATGATGTCTAAACAGGGTTTTTGACCTATAAAGGCCCCGTTATGAACAAAATACAGTATGATGCGTGTTATATAACAGTCTTGTGCTGTTTCGCCCCTGAACATTTGGTAAAAAGGCGGTTTTCCGTAGAATGCATAAGAGTTAAGGCACAACTGGCATTTATGTTTCGACCATCTGGTTTTTCGACATGTTTTTTGAAAGGAACCCTAAAATTGATTGTAATATACATTATTTGACCTTAATTATGTGTTAAACGACAATTAAACCTTTGTTTTTGGCTTCGGGGGGCCTCAACGGGCGCACTCCGCCGGCGTCATTGCCGCCGCGGAGAACCTCCGCAAAAGTCCTACAAAGCCCCCGAAACCCAAATAATTGTTCTATGAACTCATACCCTAAATTGGTGGGTGCGGCTGGGTCCGGGCGGAGCCCCCCCGGATTTTTTGGCGGGTCCGGTGGGCCGGCGGAACCCCCCGTTTTTACGCGTTTTCGAGGACCCCATTTTTGCCCCCCCCCCCCCTGCGGCCCCCCCGAAAACCCCTCTCCTGACTCAGGGTCCCGATTTTCCCCGGCGCACCCCCCCCCCCCCCGCAGATCCTTACCCCAATTTAGGGTATGTATTTGTTTGTTTGCGATGAATAGATTGTTAAAGGCCTTTTTGAAAAGATCAGTACCAGATTTCAGTATAAGTGAATATGTAGATTGGGTCAAACATGACTGAAAATATTGCTTCATGGTTGCGGGACCTTGATTTTTTGCCCCCTCTCCCCTTGCGGGACCTTATTTTTTGACCCGACTCCGTACCGTGTCCACGTATGGTGTGAGGTGCTTGTGGTACCTACGTAATTCGGCGTTTGGTTAAAAAAATTAAAGGGGGCTTGCGTTGCCTCCGAGGCACCATTTGGGGGACTTAAGCATCGAGCCACCCCCCCCCCCCAACGTTCCCTGTTCAGCTATGATTCCTGCATTTTCCAGACCGCTCGTTTTCAACATGCCGAAGAGATCATGGGTATCAGGAAGGTGAAGAAAGACGTTGGAACCAACTCCGCCGGCGCTGATCGCAAAAAGTCGTTCAAGGTGAGGAGAGAGAGAGAGAGAGAGAGAGAGAGAGAGAGAGAGAAAAAGCACACAAGGGGGACCATATGGGTCGAAAAAATCGTCCGGGGATTTTTTCCCCAATCTTTAAGAAAGCGTGGGAAAGACGAAACGAAAGGCGAACGAATTTATTTCAACGTTTGCTGCAGGGTTACTCGCGCCTAGGTATAGACGTCGCTACAGGACCCAAGTATTGTATGTAAGGAAATGAAACATGGATTTCCGGACGATTTTTACAAAAAGTAGGATAGGTAATAATTTTCTGTTTTAAGGGGAAATGTTTAAACAAAAAGATATTGAAAAGTGTTCAGAAAATCTGGACGATTGCGCCTTAATTCTAGTGATTCGCGTCTTATTCGTAAAGATCACTTTTAAGTTCTGGATATCCTTAATTTGCGACGGAATCGTCCGGGTTTTTTTGTTGAAAACTTTGCAGTATTTTTGACAACTTGAAGTTACAAACCTTGAAAACCGGTAAAAAATTAGCGAGAGCTGAGAAAATCGTCACGAAAGAAATATGCATGTGGCAGAAAATGTGCTCCATGGAGAAACACACTAATCATCAGGGATTTTTCAAAATTTTCCATAGGGGAGAGAGACCATATGATAAAAAATCGTCCGAGAAAATTTTCAAATCACCAAAATGTTGGCCACGCAGGGCTAGTAAATTTGAGGGCCGGGCCGGGCCCGATTTTTAAGGAGAGGGCCGGCCCGAGCCGGGCCCAAAATTTCACGGCCCAGCCCGGCCCTTTGTCAGCCCTGTTGGCCACGTATGGAGAGACCAAAACTTCAAACAGGATTGAATCAGGGTCTTTTCAGATGGTCTCTCCCAGGAAGACTGGATCCACGATCCGTTTCGAGGCCCACAATCGCTTCCACTCCTGGTGCTGCAGCGAAAGCGGCTGCCAAAAGAGCTTCGGCAGCCAAGTGGAGCTGACGACACACCGTGCCATGCACCGTCCTCCGAGCGCCTGCTACTCTTGCCCCATGTGTCCGAGCACGTTCTCCACCGCCTTCGGATTCCATCACCACCTCCTCTGGCACATCGAGGAGAGGACCTTCGACTGCAGCGTTTGTGAGGCCAAGTTCAAGGAATACTCGAAACTTCAGGTAGTTTTTCAAACGATGAGCGGTGGTTTTCCAGGCGCCTCGAAGTCAGGCAAACCTCGTTTAAATTTGGCACTTCTGAAATGGTATATAAGCTTCGGAAGCATTAGCACGCTTTCGATTTTGGCTACCGGCTTTTCGTGGCGGGACCCATTCCTCCGTTGAAAAATGAAGCAAAGATGCAGCAAACAGGAGAATACTGACTTATTTGGTTTATATGCGCCTTAATAAATCGGTTGAATACACCGTTAAGTATTGTTGTGCACGGTCTTTAACGGGCGGACCGGGTCATTTGGAAAATTTTGGTCGGCCCGGCCTGGGTCGGTCCGTTTACCTTGGGCACCCAGTCAGATTACCACCCACACGACCAGGGTTCGATCCCGGTCGGTGACATTCTTTTTTGTACAACTGATATTGACTTGTATGTTAGTAACAAACATTATTAAATAATTTAAATTTATTCCTTATACCCGGGCCGAACGGGCCGGGGCGTCCCAAAAAATCCCTCAGTACGGCCCGCCACAACCGGTGTTTAGACGCCGTCTCTGTAAGATTAGAGCAGACCGAGGACATAGAAAAAGTGGATTTGGTGAAAACTGTACGTATAACCTTCCTATAACCCCATGAATTTTCGAATCTTTTAGACAATGCTCATTTAAGGGTTACGGTAGTTACAACCATGGGTTACGGTAGTTACAACTACCGTAACCCATAAATGCGCATTACCCTACCCTGCAGGGCATTCAGGCCTGAATACCGTAGATTTTCAAAAACACATCATTATATATAAGCTTATTTTGTGGGGAATTTCAATTTGTAATTATGCCAAAACTTAGCTCAAAACCTGAATTCACAATGGGGAAATTAGAGAATTTTCCTTTTTTACCAGTTTTATGGAAACGAAATGATTCGACAGTTTAACTAAGTGCTCCCAGCCAGGCATCACAGGTGGACGTTGGGTGATTGCGGTACCTACGTAATTTTTACTTTTTATTAAAAACTCTAACAAAAAATGAACCGGGGGTAACGTTGCCTCCGAGACGCCATTTGGGGGGCTTGCGCATCGAGCCCCCAACCGCCCCCTGTCCAGGTATGGGCCTGATTTGTAATGAAACTGTGATTTTCAGGAGCACCAGCAGTACCACACGTCGTTCCGGTGTTCCGCGTGCCGCCGCCTCTTCGTAACAGCAGAGGGGCTGAGAAAACACGACTGCCTTGGCGATGGAGCGCATTCGCAGTCACAAACCGAAGAAGGCGACAAACTACAATTTCATCAGCTCTGAAGGGGACGATGGCCGCGAGAATCCACCCCACGCCTTTGTTGTTTCTTTTGTTGCAGTTTTGTTTTTGTTACAATAAACTTTAATCGAACATTGTTTTAATGTAAACTATTTTCATATAGCGCTAGTTTAAGGTTTTTTTGTTTGAAAAACTGAGTCACAAATTTGGTCATGGGAAAATTTCAATTGTCGGATAATAAATGCCCAGGGAATGGGTGACGAATCACAAAAACAGATGACTCTATTTAAAGAGTTTGCAAATCCCCGTTTTAAAGACTTTCATTCTTTCACTTGTTTTCCCTCGAGTTCCAAAGTTTTGCTGTGTTGCGTACTCCATTTTGGAAAACACGAGAGTTAGTTTTAAATGTTTTCCGGCCGATTTCATCCCGTACTTTTAAGCTTCTTAAAATTAACAAAATCTATAGAATTTTTTTTTACAAAATCAAATATGAGAAATCCAAATATGTGGTGTGCATTAAAATAAAGTACGCAATTCGACAATATGAATTTTTCGTCTGATTTCAGACATGGGTACACTTTTTGTTATATTTTCGGCATGTATATCTGTATCGATGTGTCATCGCATAACTCTACAATCGCCACAAGTTACCTATTGGGGCAACTGGTATCACATTGACCGCTGCCCGCAGGGAATGTACGCAACTGGGCTGCAGATCAAATATCAGCCAAATCAAGGATCTGGGGACAACACTTGTCTCAACGGAATCGCTCTCTACTGCAACCGTCTGGATAAACGTAAGAAGAGAGAGAGAAAGAGAAAGAGAGAGAGAGAGAGAGAGAGAGAGAGAGAGAGAGAGAGAGAGGAAGGAAGAGAGACAGAGAAAGAGACTACGATATTACGTGAAAGACAGTGACAGTGACCGGGAGTTCGTATAGGGATTCAACCCCGGTATTCGTACTGGGATCCAACCTAGGTGTTCGTGTCGGGACCCAATCTAGTTGTTCGTTTCGGGACACAACCCGGGTGTTCGTGTTGGGACTCAACTTGGGTTTTCGTGTCGGGGCACAAACCGGGCGGGACCCAACCCAGGTGTTCATTTCGGGACCCAACCCGAGTGTTCGTGCCGGGACCCAATCCGGTTGTTCGTGTCGGTACCCAACACGGGTGTTCGTATCGGGGCCCAATCTAGTTGTTCGTTTCGGGACCCAACCCGGTTGTTCGTGTCGGGACCCAACCCGGGTATTCGTGTACCCAATCCGGGTGTTCGTGTCGGGGCCCAACCCGGGCGGAACCCAACCCAGGTGTTCATTTCGGGACCCAACCCGAGTGTTCGTGCCGGGACCCAATCCGGTTGTTCGTGTCGGGACCCAATCCGGGCGTTCGTGTCGGGACCCAACCGGGTTGTTCGTGTCGGGACACAACCCTGGTGTTCGTGTCGGGATCCAACCCGGGTTATCGCGTTCGTGTCGGGACCCAATCTAGGTGTTCGTTCCGGGACCCAACCGGGTTGTTCGTGTAGGGGCACAACCCGGGTGTTCGTGTTGGGACTCAACTTGGGTGTTCGTGTCGGGACCCAACCCTGGTGTTCGCGTTCGTGTCGGGACCCAACCGGGTTGTTCGTGTAGGGACCCAACCCGGTTGGTCGTGTTGGGACCCAACCCGGTTGTTCGTGTCAGAATCCAACCCGAGCGTTCGTGTCGAGACCCAACCCGGATGTTCGTGTCGGGACCCAACCTGACATTTTCTTTCTTTTAGGGACAATAGAATTCATAACGTTTTCTAGCATTTAACTCCAACAATTACATAACGAGCAAGGATGGAGACAAGGGCGCCTGGGATAGTGCCCAATGGTGCCCCAACGGTCTCGCAGTGATCGGTTTTAACCTTCGATCTTATCCACATCGAGCGAACAATGACGATGTAGCCGCCGTGAATTTCGCAGTCGCATGTGGTTCTCCATTTGGCCATCAGAATGTTTTCAATTGGTTACAAGGTGAACGAAATTCTTAAAATCAGCTCATAAAAATTTAGGTAATACGGACAACTGGGGCGAATGGACTGCCCAGCAATTCTGTCCTCAAGGATATGCCGCCTGTGGCATTCAGACACAAGTTTACTTTGGTACTGTGTACGAAGACAATACTGGCATGGACAATGTTAGAGTGGAATGTTGCCAAATTGGCGACATTTCAGACATTCCTGGTTTCGAATTGGTTACTGTAGCCAATTTCGACAATAGTTTTGGTATGTCAATAGAGTAGAATCCCTTTTGTATGGTTCATTTACCACTACTCAGCTTTTTAAGACAGTCTCTGGTAAACTCGAGGAGGCCACTGTCTTAGGAAAAAGTTGAAAGTCGTAGAATTGGTCTAAAATTGGTCTGTAAAGAGCCCATGTAGTCCATTTTGAAACTTTTAGGTCATTATCAATTTTTTTCCTAGGGTTACGGTAGGGTACTGTAATTTTGCAAAATTGGCCAAAATGACTGAAACTAGTGTTTATTTGATTGCTTATGTAGTGAATAGATCAAATCTATCACTTAATCAGCGAAAATGTCCTGCACTTCCACAGAGGAGTCCTAAAACCTTAAAAAAGTAAAATTTTGCGTTTAAATTTGTAGTTTTTCGCATGTTTCGACATTTGACATAAAAGTTACGCAAAATGGTATTATTTTTATTATTGAATTCTCCGTGTTTTTGCGCCCATTTTCAAAAATTAATACCCGAAACGGTCCGTGACCTTCATAACGAAAATCGACTTTGAAGATGAATTTTTCCATGGATCAGGAAAAATCAAAATTGGTCAAAAATATTTTTTGCACGAAAATGATAACCAAATTTGGCAAAACCCTTTAACTGTACCAAATTATAATTTTTCCTGATCAAATCCATGGAAAAATTCATCTTCAAAGTCGATTTTCGTTATGAAGGTTACGGACTTTTTCGGACTTTAATTTTTTAAAATGTGCGCAAAAACACGGAAAATTCAATGATAATAATTCCATTTTGCGCAACTTTTATGTCAAAGGTCGAAAAATGCGAAAAACTGCAATTTTAAACGCAAAATTTCACTTTCGAGGTTTTCGGACTCCTAAGTGCACGACAGTTTCGTCAATTAATAGATAGATTTGATCTATTCACTACATAAGCTATCAAATAAACACTAGTTTCAGTCATTTTGGCCAATTTTGCAAAATTACATTACCCTGCCGTAACCCTAGGCGAAAAATCGATAATGACCTAAAAGTTTCAAAATGGACTACATGGGCCCTAGGACGGTTACAGACCAATTTTAGACCAATTCTACGACTTTCAACTTTTCCCTAAGACAGTGGCCTAAGGCTATCGCTCGAATCTTACAGGGACGCTGTCTTAAAGATTTTGGGGTTGAGTCTCACCACGAATACACGTCTTTAAAATTGTCTTAATCTGGGCTGCCGCCGATCCCGTACGGGTGCAAGGCGCAAACGTCATTGCGCTTGACACAGGCGATAAGAGTGCATTAAACGCCAGGTGAATCATTTTTTGGTGAATCGCTCATAACTCTGAGCAGAATTTACTTTTTCAACATCTTTAAAGTGAATATGATAGAGAATTTAGAGATGTTTCAGACTATCCATGAAATTTTTTTGTGAAAATACGACGTCAAGTTTGAATAACAGGGTTTTCAGTCTTTTAAAAGTTTTAAATCCTATATCCCGCCGGGAAATTTTCGGCCCACTCCACATTTTACCGCTGTTTTTCGCAAAAAATATATTTTTTTTTATATTTTGAGCTGCACTTTTCAGGAGCCAAGATGACGATTGTGACATATAAAGTAAAAACGTCGTTTACCAACAACCAGGCAAAACCAAGTAAAGAGGAAGGAGATATCTTTTTGAATAGTAAGTTATTGCCGCACGCAAGGCGCAAGACGAAAGAATTTTCGTTACGGGACCCAAAGCTCTTTATATTTTCGTTTTCAGAGATTTACGCCAGTGCACCCCTTCTTACTAATGGAATAAATGCCCAGATCTCCACAAAAAGTGACTACATAACGACATCAAATCTAATGGATTTGGTGAAAGACGCTGTCTCACATAACAGCGAAGTGGGTTCACTAGAAAAGATTTGTTTAAAAAAACCCTATTCAGAGAACGTTTTCTGTGCAAATCTCACCTAGACAGAGGGCAACTATAAAGCAACTATACATTACGATTGGTACCTACAAAGTTGGCGTGGCTAAAACTGTCGAAGAAGGGATACACAGGCCGAAGCCTAACAATAGCGAGGAACATGGTGATAGTCATGACCATGATGAGGACGATGACGACGATTGCTGAATATTATATGAATTAACATGCCAAAAGTCTTGTGTGTGAGTGTGTGAGTGTGTGAGTGTGTGAGTGTGTGAGTGAGTAAGTGAGTGAGTGAGTGAGTGTGTGAGTGTGTGAGTGTGTGAGTGTGTGACTGTGTGAGTGTGTGAGTGTGTGAGTGTGTGAGTGTGTGAGTGTGTGAGTGTGTGAGTGTGTGAGTGTGTGAGTGTGTGAGTGTGTGAGTGTGTGAGTGTGTGAGTGTGTGTGTATGTGTGTGTATGTGTGTGTATGTGTGTGTGTGTGTGCGTGTGTATGTGTGTATGATTGTATGTGTGTATGTGTGTGTGTGTGTGTGTGTGCTTGCGTGCGTGCGTGAGGTCGTGAGAGGTCGCGAGAGATTACCCGTAATTAGGAGGTCGCAAAACGAAGCATCTGCATATGGCTTATTTTCGTTTGAAATTGTTAGAAAGCCAAATTATCCGTTGATACATATATCTGCTATGATGTCAAATTCAGACGCTTTTATACTACTTTTATAGTCTGTTTCCAACGGAGGGTCTTCGACTTTCGGGCTATCTTGAAAAATGACTCGTATTTAACCAAAAAGGATTTGAAACATTGAAGTGAAAAGAGATTTATACAGCGAAAGAACACTGTAAAAGAGGAGTGCGCAGACAATTAACTAAGATCGTTGCGGGACCAAAGGTACCTAGTCCTTTAAAATTTGGGAAAATCCTTGCCCATTCGTTGGAAATTGAGTATACCGATTTTTAACGACCTCCCATTTTCGCTTCTTTTATTTTTTACTCTCCCATTTCCACAATGTGACTTTGCAAAGTACGATCAAAAGTCAAAGAGATTCCCACACGTTGCATTTAACGACAACCCATAAGAGACTTTTATTGCGTTTGGTCTTGAGCGATACCCTACGGATAAAAATCGCGATAGAAGATATTCACGCAAAATTAAAGTCCAGAATAAAATTGTTTTTTTTTTAATATTTGAAGTAATAGGCAAAAAGGCTAAAAAACTGATTTAATCATTGACAAGGTTTTTCTTCTCAAATTTTCTGCCGCTTTTTTTTTGCAATGATTAAAAAAAGGGGGGAAATTCGTCTCCACTTCTATTTGGTATACGAAATTCTTCTTGTTGGCTTACGAAATTACCGGCTAACGAAAATTTTCGATGGATAACAATAAAAAACATAAATGGCCGCTCATCATGTGTGATCGTCTGTGATCTTTTGTGTTATGCACAAAAATTGAGTTTGAGAAAAATTAATGCAAGAAAACGATTAATGACTTACGGACTAAATATATTTCGTCAAAATTTGTCAAAAAATTATTTGTTTAAAAAATGGATTAATTTGAATCAGTGTTTTAACTTCTCTGAATTTTCGAGATATGTATGATACTCAAGCCAGGTTAGAAGCCAACTGGTGCAAGTTATCTTCAGCAAAGTGTAAACTGCTATAACTGTGTCAATTGTATTGTATTTGGCTCATTTTGCAACCGATTCCGTCTTTTGTTAGATATACTGTAGGCGTCAGACATAAAAACCCCCCACGGTTTTGATTTTTGGCAATCATATTCCCACTTTTGCAGGAACATAAAGCATGTGAAATCCAGGGGAAAGATTAAAGTATGAGACGGGGACTGTAAGAGACGCGGCGCGGCGCTCATCACCACTACTGAAGCGTGAGTTTTATTGCTATTCGTTGTATCTCGCCATTTGCCTCCTTTTGTCACTCACTCACTCACTCACTCACTCACTCACTCACTCACTCACTCACTCACTCACTCACTCACTCACTCACTCACTCACTCACTCACTCACTCACTCACTCACTCACTCACTCACTCACTCACTCACTCACTCACTCACTCACTCACTCACTCACTCACTCACTCACTCACTCACTCACTCACTCACTCACTCACTCACTCACTCACTCACTCACTCACTCACTCACTCACTCACTCACTCACTCACTCACTCACTCACTCACTCACTCACTCACTCACTCACTCACTCACTCACTCACTCACTCACTCACTCACTCACTCACTCACTCACTCACTCACTCACTCACTCACTCACTCACTCACTCACTCACTCACTCACTCACTCACTCACTCACTCACTCACTCACTCACTCACTCACTCACTCACTCACTCACTCACTCACTCACTCACTCACTCACTCACTCACTCACTCACTCACTCACTCACTCACTCACTCACTCACTCACATCATTGATTCAGTATGCGAACACTTCTCACCCTGTTGTCGCTGTGTGCTGCAAGCTGGTCATGCATAAATTGCAACCACCGTATCACTTTGCCCAATCTTCGTGGTACCAACTACGGTTACTGGGGCTTGCTACCTTTGATCACTGCCATGATGGAATGTACGTAACCGGAATGACAATTCGTTACGAACTGAATAAAGGAGCAGGCAAGGACAACACCGGTCTAAATGCAGTGAAACTGTTCTGCAACCGGTGGAACGAGCGTGAGTCAAAAACCGTTTTCTCATTTGAGAGTTGGTTTAAGCTTGCACCGAAAATAATCCTATCACAAGTCGGCAAGAATATCAGGGATTCTGGCAAAGACTTCAGTGGTGTCCTGATGGCCAGTTGGTCATTGGATTTGACTTCCGGGAGACGCTACACAACCATTATGGGGACAATGTGGCTATCGTCAACTTTGGTGCAGCTTGTGGATATCCATTCGGGCCGAGACAGGCTACGCGCTGGTTAAGAGGTTAGTTTTGAGTCACACCCACACACGTATACTCGCACACGCACACGCACACGCACACGCACACGCACACGCACACGCACACGCACACGCACACGCACACGCACACGCACACGCACACGCACACGCACACGCACACGCACACGCACACGCACACGCACACGCACACGCACACGCACACGCACACGCACACGCACACGCACACGCACACGCACACTCACCCGAATCACACAGTTGCTTTCAGGAGACACCGATCCGTGGGGATATTGGCTCCAGGAGCGATTCTGCCCCGAAGGCTATGCTGCTTGTGGTATTCAAACCAGGATTTCACCATACGAGGCAAAAGCGACGGATAACTTTGGTCTCGTAAATCTACACCTTGACTGTTGCAAAGTACACGATATCCCCTGTACTCCCAGTTATCAAACGCAGACTTTGGCCAGTTTCGACAATAGCATTGGTTTGTTAGCAAAATATATAGAAAAACTGAAATTTTCAGGCAAAAAGGTGTCTACCCACTCGTACGAGATCAAATCTTCTTTTAAATATGTCGCCGAGTCCACAAGAAACCCGGGTGCAACTGAGAAGGAAATTATTTCAAACAGTAGGTTGTATCGATTTTTTTAAAACTGGTTTTATTAGAATTCGCGGGATCTATGACCAATCTGGTCAATAGCATTAATGCCGAAGTGGGACCAAACAAAGACGACAGAGTTACGACTGCTTCTTTGAATTTAATGTTGAGGGAGGCTATGTCGCAGGAAAGCTCGGTTTGTTCAATTTATTAATATCGGCGCCGGCCCGCCGCCGATATTAATTCAGCGCCGCCGCTGGTAGCCGAGTGGTAGTGCTCTTGCTTACAAATCTGACGACTCGGGTTCGACTCCGCCCTCGGAAATTTTGTTTTGCCGACATTCTGAAAACTTCAGTGACAATGAGAACTTGGTTTTTGATAAATTTCTTGACAGTTTCAAACAAACATAGCTTTACAAACGTGACGAAACCTCATTTTTCAGAGAACATTCACAGTTCAAGTTGCAAAGGGAAAAAGAGCTACAATTCGACAGCTCTACCTCACTTGTGGAGCCTATCGCGTCGCTTTGGTGAAAACTTTTGAAGAAGGAACCAAGAAGCCAAGACCCGACAGAAGTGACGAAGATGATCATGACGATCATGATAGTGATGATGATTGTTAAAGAGAAAAAATTGCAATGTTCATTCAATGGCACAAAGGAAAGAAATATATGTATATTCAATTTTTCTTCTAAACTCTTTCGCGGGGTGAGTCTTTAGAGAAAATTAAAATTTTTGCTTTTGAAAGCAAATGAGATTAAAATCATTTTTTTCGGAATTCATTAGCGTTTATTTAAAAAAAAATTTTTTCGTTGGGTGCGGCGGTATTTATGCTCCAATCTCAACGCGCGCGGTTGCGCGGGTTTTCCCAATAAACTGTTTCTTTCTGTTTATATATCTTCGTTATTTTTTTTGTAAGCTACGATCTGAAGAAGAATAAAACAGATTCCCACGTATGGCTGTTATCGGCTTACGATGGTTTGCGAGCTAGTTTTGCAGTAAACTCCGCGTATCATCTGTGATCGTCTGTGACAATCACAAAAATGGAGTTTGGGAATACTGTATGTAAGTCAGAAAGTTTTTGTTGTAAATAAGAAAGATTATTTATAGCTGTCGCCAAAATGGAATCATATGCTGATTGCGGAAACATGCAAAGCATGCTCTGTCGACGACTAATTCGAATACGAATTTCAATGTGAACAGAGGATCACTATGGTTTGTTTCCAAAAAGCGGAACATGATTTGGCCAATTCTTAAAGGACTGCGGTCCCACCGCGAACAGCGCCGCAAATATTTGAATGTCTGCGCACTCCTCTTTTACAATGCTCTTTCGATTGTTTCGTTTATATTCACTTCAATGTTTCAAATCGTTGGTGGTTAAATACGAGTGGAAATCAAAGTATGTGGAATATCAGCGTCCTTTCATTGGAAACAGACTATAGAACATTCTAATTTTATTGGCTCGATTCCAATTTGGCGACAGCTATATTTCAAATAGTATTGGAAATCTAACTAGCGAAATATCACAGTTGAAGAGATGCGGACATTCAAATATATCGCTGCAGGACTAAATGTGATATAGTGCCAGCCAAGCCTACCGCGGTTTTAAAAAAAAATGAGTGGGAGTATTCTGATGTTGATATTTGAATTACCCCTTATTGCATCACAACCGCTAAAAAAGGGCGTGGCCGCTTTTTGGCAGAAGGAGAATCGGAGTATCGTCCTTTAGAATAGGCTTTGCGACTTGTAGATTAGAAATCACACCCCTGCATCATCGATTCTTGGCTTTTGCAATCATAGTCTCACGTTTTACCGTTTTGATGGAGATAAAGAATGAAACGGCGAAAAAGGAAGTGCGTATTTAAGTGGCACAAATCAGAGGTGGGGTGTTTTTTGCCACTACAAGGAGACAGAGTTAAAAAGGGCAGAGGAAAAAGTAGAGAAAGTTGGAGACTCGGAAACAAGAGACGCAGAGACTCAGAGACCATGTCAGAGTAAGAGGGAAGTGAGCTAACAAGGAAATGGTCACAACCTGCCCGTGAGGTTTTAACACGTGTTATATCTCGTTTGGTAGCTTATACGACGCCAAACAAGAATCTGCTCTCCAAATCTGCTGGACGACCTCCAGCGCCGAGAAATGTGCGTCCAAAGTACGAGAATCCCGCAGGCGATGCGCCCCGGTGCATGTAAGCGGCACCGGCACTCCAAGGCATCGTGGTCGGGTGGCGCAGCGACAGGGCGCCTCACTACCGAGCTGGTGGTCCCGGGTTCAATACCTCGGTAGTGTATATGTTTTGCTTTTTGTATTTTTAACTCAAGAAATCAACTTGTAAGGTAGCAGCTAGAGAAGCGATTATATAGGTTTGAAAAAGAGAACACCAAAAAATAAGTGGAAATGAAATGCGAGAACTGGAAACAAGAAAAGTCAATAATGACCTAATTGGCGTAAAAGGGATTGTTAGGGGCCTTTTTATGCTACATTACCCCCACGGTGATAAAAACCAACGCGGCACTGCCTGCGATTACGATTGCCCGCGACTACTCCTTTGGGATTTGTTGAATTGATTTGGCTGCGAGGATCAAACCTCTCGTTGAGAGACGCAGACTGAACGAGAAACTGAGAGCCTTTTTCCACAACCCACTCGGCTACCAGCTATATTTTTATGCATTTTCATATATTTTACGGCAGTTATTTAGCGTGTAATTACTTTAAATAGTGTAAAAACCGAAAAACGCGTAAAATACACTTTTTAGAGCTAAAATTAAAACCGGGCTTGAAATTCCGTAAGGAAAATTTTGGCAAAGTGCCAGCTTGCCGATTTGCGCACACTTTTCTGTAAACACCGCGACGTCGCTTCTGCGCATGGCCGTTGGAACAAAATTTTCCACTTATTCATCATTAAAATACTTTTTTATCGGATACGTGCATAAAAAATGGGTATGGAATCCTGAAATAATAAATTATGAATAATCAAATAGAATAAACTTGCAAAAGGCCCCTGACGGTCCCTTTAATACACAATTTCGAATTGTGACCTCGATGCGGCACTTCTGCGCCGCCGCATCTGCAGGGTCGCTTTTTCGCATCAATTAGGCAATAAAAGCCGGGCGATTATCATCATTTCACAGTTCCTTTACCTGTTGCCTTCAACTTCTATTAATTTAACAAAATACTTATTTCAGAAAATAAAATGGCCCATCCCTGCGAAATTGAGGTGAACGAGGAGGAGATGGTGTGCGGTTGTACCAACATCCAGGAGAAGGAAAATGTAAGTTTTTCAGACCCCTTGGAATCATTGAATTTTTTTAGTAGAATGTTTTTGTGGTATTTTGTTCAGCAACAAATAAATAACATTTTTAGGACCAGTCGGCAATGGAGATACACATGTCGGAGTTGGAAGAAGAGAATTTGAAAATCAAGCAGATCCTGAAGGATGTAGAAGTGATTTATAAGATTAATATGTTAATTAATCAAAATACTTACAGGCTCAGAAGAAACTACCCTCTCCTAAGGGTAAAGTAAACCAGGAAGAGAAAGCAGAGGCTGACGCGCGCTCAATTTATGTTGGAAATGTGAGTTTGCTTTTCTTGCTCTAACTTTAGAGCTTTCGGATTTTTTTCATTACATCGTAGCAGAAAAAATCTCTTTGCACACCTTTTATTGCATGTTTTTCCTTAGGGACCTTAGTGTTTTACGAGTCATTTAAGGGGGTCTTTTTAAATCGTTATTTGGCGTACTTGGGAAATTCATTGCGATTCGAATGGCTCGATTGCATAAAGGCGTTTCTCTATCAGAAAATTCCCGGTTCCTTCGAATTTTAATATGAACTTGAAATGAAAAAAATGCTTCCTTTAAAGGAACATTCAGGCGGGTTTTACAAAATTGGCTTAATTACGAGAGAAAAAGTTGCTGATCGTGAAAATATATATGACTATGGGTCGAAATTTTTCCTTTTTCGAGAAAATACGCTTCAAAGTCGTCAAAAATGGGTCCCCGTCTACAGATTTGTAGACGGGCAATACGCCCTGCGTGTCCGGAATTTACAAGGTAGGCTAACGATCCAAATTTCATTCTAATTGGCTGAGAGAGCACTGGAAACGAAGAATAACCTCGATGTACAAGTAAAAAACAGGTCAAACACGATTTTCGAAGATTTTTTGAACATTCTCAATATTGAGATATTATATTTTCTAAAAATCACGAAACGGTTTGTAAGTTAAAACTCTATCAATTATTTTTTGAAGAACTGTCAAAGGTTTATTTTGAGGCGAGATATGATCATTCTTATACTTTGGGTGGGCCCGCGACAATAGCGCAGTGGCAACGCTTTCGCTTACAAACTTTGCAACCATAGTTCGAATCCCCTCTTTGATTATCGCCTTGAAAACAACTTTATGTTAGTTTTTCTGCTATTATACCATTTTTTTCAGGTCGACTACAGTGTGAAACCGGGGGAACTGGAAAAGCACTTCTTCGGCTGTGGTGTGATTAACAGAGTCACCATCCCCTGCGACAAATTTTCCGGCCACCCCAAGGGGTAAAAAGATTTTTCATACTTTCATAATGTTTTCCTTCAGATTTGCCCACACTGAATTCTCGGATAGTGATGGATCAGCCAATGGTCTGGCCATGAATGACAGTCTGCTAAAAGGACGACAGATCAAGGTACAACTTTTCAGTCCATCGATACTAATTTAAACTTCAGGTGATTGAAAAGAGGACGAACACTCCTGGATTCTCGACTACCAACCGAAAGCCTCGGGGCCGGGGAGGCTACGGCGGAAGGGGAAGAGGAGGATTCAAAGGACAGCAGACTGTCATTGTCAAATACATCTACCCTGGTCAGAGGGGGCGTGGAAGGGGACACTTCAAGTGAGTTTTGAAAAGAATAATGTTGAAGACCGAGAAACACAATAAAATTTGAATTCAAAATTGTGAATTTTCAGGCCTCGTGGATTCTCTGCATACTAGTGCTGCTCTACTTGTAAAACATCACGGTTGTTCATCTTCGATTAGTTTCTATAAGAGATTCTTCAATAAATATATATTTACCAAACTTTCTTACACTCAATTGTTCTCTTATTTTCGACCATCTCTCTCTCTCTCTCACTGTCTCTTTCTCTATCACCTCTCTCGCTCTTGCACACAATTTTTTTGCTCTCTCACCTTCCCTCATTCACTCCCTTTAACTCTCTCTCTCTTTCTCGTTCTCTCTTTCTCTCTCTCTCTCTCTTTCTCTCTCTCTTTCTCTCTCTATCTCTCTCTTGCTCTGTAGTCTCTATTGACATCTCAACAAATACACTCTCTATTTCTATGTCTCTATTTATGTCGGTCTCTCTATGTCTCTCTATCTCGATCACTTTCACTCTCTTTCTCACTCTCTTTATCCCTCACGCTCTCTCCGTCTCTCTCTCCCTTTCTTTTTCCTTCTCTCCATTTCTCTCACTTTCTCACTCACTCTCTGTCTCTCTCTCCCTCTTTCTCTCTCTCTCTCTCTCTCTCTCTCTCTCTCTCTCTGTCTCTCTCTCTCTCTCTCTCTCTGTGCAATTTCTTTGTCTTGTCGATTAATTTAATTTAATTTAATTTATTCGCTGTGTACTCTATAGATCAACTATGCAGCGCCACGATTCTCTCCTTCCAAGTCTTCTTGTCACTTGCTGCTCGTAGGAAGTGGGGCCCTATCTTGTTCACGAACTCGTCTCTCCAGCGAACTCTAGGCTTTCCTCTTCCTCGCTTCGGTCCGCGTGGGTGCCACTCAGTCAGCACCTTAGCCCATCTCCAGTTCTCCATCTCTGCCAACCGCTGACACCACACGTATTTTCTCTTAATACACTCCGTCACAACGTCCTTTAGCTTTGTTCTCTCCCGAACCCACTCGTTCGCGCGACGGTCTAGCAGAGAAACCCCAATCATAACCCTCTCCATGCGTCGCTGAGCTACCGCTAAATTGTTAAGAGAGGCCTTGGTTACTGCCCAGGTTTCAGCCGCATATGTAAGCGCAGGGAGGACGCATGAGTGGAATAACTTTTGTTTGACTTGTCGGGGAACAGTCCTGTTTTTGAAGAGATCTCTATATCGGTTGAAAGCGAAGAAACCTGCTCTAATGCGCCTTTGAATTTCCCCCCGCTGTTTTCCATCTAGGGACACTTCTACTCCAAGGTAGATAACTTTGCTGACTAGGTTAACGGTTTTCCCACCTACTGTGACGTCCCCAGGCTTAGTGGTCATTCCCAAAGTTTTTGTACCATTGACTTGAAGTCCTACCTTAGCTAGTCCACGTTCTAATTCCTTCACCATACCCTGAATTTGCCTAGAATCGTGAGATATTAGTACTGCATCATCGGCATATAACAGGTGGCTAAGGAATTTTCCGTTAATGTTAATTCCCTTTCTGTCCCATTTCATACTGCGAAAAACTTCCGCTAGTACGGCTGTGAACAGTCTGGGTGAGAGACAATCTCCCTGACGGACTCCGCGACCAACTTTAATAGGGACTTTTCGTCCGTTAACAAGTATGCTAGAACTGCTATTTTGGGCTAGGTTTTGGACGAATGATATAACCGCACTATGCACTCCCTGGGATTCTAATGCTTCAAGAATAGCCGACGTTTCTACACTGTCGAACGCTTTGGAAATATCCAAGAACAACAGGTAAATTGGTAAGTTATACTCTCTACAGTTCGAAATCACATGGTGTAGCACGTGAATGCAGTCGATAGTTGAATAGTCCTTTCGGAAACCAGATTGCTCAGGTCCTAAGGCTTCCTCAAACTTTGACTCGCACCGTTTATTGAGAATTGCGGAAAAAACTTTCTGAGGTGTGGGAAGTAAACTTATGGGCCTATAGTTTTTAATCTGTTCAGAGCTGCCGTTTTTAGGTAAAAGTTTTGTGATCGAGTTACCGAACCCCGGGGGTAATGTACCTTGAATCACTGTATTGAATAATTTGGCCAAAATAGGCGACAGCAGGTCTGCCCCAACTTGTAGAGCTTCCGGAGTTACTCTATCTAAGCCTGGAGACTTTCCTGCTTTCAACGTCTTCAGGACCGAGTACACCTCGCCCGTTGTAATATCCGGGAAAAGGTCTTTACTCTGCCTTGGGACAAAATGTGCGCCTTGGTCACCCCTGTATAGATCGTTATAAAACTTAGCCACCACCCCATCAATTTCTTCGTTAGATGTGACAATTTTCCCGTTACCTGCGTCCAATTTGCTAATGATTCTAGACTTGTTTTCGAAAGACCGGGTAACATTTCTAAGGGCTCTACCACTCTGAACGGCCTGTTGGACTAGGTTGGTATACCGTTTTACTCTATCTGCTTTCCAGCTTGCCCGCAAATGTTTGTTAACAGTGACCCACTCAATTCTAGCTACACCCGTTGATCCCATTTTTAGGTCTCTACGTTTTGCCAAAAGTGAGCGGGTATTTGCTGACAAGTGGGATGTCCTAGGTATGGGGAATGTTGCTATAGCAGTAGCCGTTTGAATGGCTGAGGTGACTGCTTTGTAGCTGGCGTTACCATTAAGAGCGAGGATTTGTTGTTCCAAAGAGTAACGGTAAAGAGGACGGTCCAAATGTCCCTTAGGTTTTACTACATGATCACGAACAGGTCGAACCGGTAGTCGAAACTTGGCTCTCACCATCCGGTGGTCTGTTGTAAAATCACAGTTCGAAATGACCCCTACATCCAAGACCTCCACTGAGTGAGGGTAAAGTATGTAATCGAGTTCACACCTTACTGCTCCATTTGGACCTACCCAGGTAAATCTGCGATTCTCCCGTTTTTGGAAGAACGAGTTCCCGATTCTTAAACCGTTAGCCTCTGCGAAACCTACAAGAAGATCTCCCCTAGGCGTTCTATTACCTCTACAAAAGTTTCCTACTGATGATTCCCAGCCTTGCCTTTGACCTACATTACAGTTGAAATCGCCTAGACAAAACCTGGATACTCTCCTAAACTGACGGCGGCTTGGAATTGGGATGCTAAACGCAAGGTTAAGATCATGATAGAATTCCTCTAACTCATCCACAGGCCGTGAACTAGGAGGTGCATAGGCTTGGAAAACGCGCATCAGGACGTTGTGACCGCAAGCGAAATCAAGATAGCATATGCGTGGATTAACAGTGACAAAGCGAAGGACTTTCGACAAGTGTCGGGCACTCACCCAGAAGCCAACGCCTCCCTGACGATTCGGAAGTCGGCCGGAGTGAAACATCCTGCCTGCCACGTCGCCGTCCTTGTCCAGCACATCGAACGCATCTTCTTCAGGTCTTCTTACTTCCGACAGGCCAACAATGTCTCCATTGATCTTCTTCAGTGCTGCTTGTAGTTCTTCCAGACGATGGTCTCCGACAAGAGAGTGTGCGTTGATTGTGGCTAAGTTCCAAAGCATCCAGTAGACGACGAGAGTGAGAGTCATGGATGGAGCTACAATCTCACGGGGCTCCAGACCGGCTTGAGACGGGTTCTCAGTAGAAATGGGAGGGAGCGCGGAAGAGCACGACCGCACAGCCGCCGAATCAGGAGAATTCTTGTCGATTATTGAAGTCCTTTATTTCCAGCGCATTCGATGTTCACGTCGGGGCGGTGCCTTACAAGTAAATCGGAATCTTACAATAACAGGCAGAAACGGCCGTAGATCTTAAAAGGTCAGAAATCAAACATTTTTCTGATAATGTTAGGTGTGAAATGGCCTTACAACACATTTACGCCTTACAACAAATAAGATACAAAAACACAGAGACGAGAGAGACAATAGAGACGACAGAGACAGAGACAGAGACAGAGACAGAGACAGAGACAGAGACAGAGACAGAGACAGAGACAGAGACAGAGACAGAGACAGAGACAGAGACAGAGACAGAGACAGAGACAGAGTGACATTTCAAAGTCTTTGTGAAACAGTTTATCTAAGCGATTTCACTCGTTAGAAACCGTGTCTGCTGATTTGAACTTGGAAGCGCTACTTGTTCGCCATGCTGCTCGGCAAGACCTCCGTGTTTGGAAGAGCACGCTGAAATCTCTCTTTTATCCCTCTTTTTACAGTACTCCTACCGTAACCCCCTTTGCCTCTCCTCCATTCCTCGTCTGCTTGAACTCGTCGATCAGGTCCTGCATGGTACACCAGGCCTCATCTACCGTAGTCTTCGTTCCACGTTCGATCCACACACCCAAACGGATGAGACTGTTTCCGGCGACTTTCGTCTGACTGAACATAGCCCTTCTCGACTCATTCATGAAGCAACACAAGGCTTCTGTAGCTTCGTTGATCTTCTCGGAAGACATGTCCGGTTCCACGTACTGGAAGGCGAACAGACCCAGCTTACACTTGCTCCAGATGCGACAGTTCGGGTGCTTTGAAACCAGCTTGTGGAAGTAATCTCCGAGGTCACAGATCTGAAATTTTGAAATTTTATTCTTCATTTTTCAAGTTTCTGTTGTGCTCGATGTTTAGCAGCGTGCAAAAGACATGCTAAACATCGTGCACGTACCCTTAATTAAAAATGATTCCTGTTGTGCTCGATGTTTAGCGGCGCGCCAAAACCTGCTAAACAACGGTCGCCTTAAGGAGAAGGTGGTCCCTGTTGTGCTCGATGTTTAGCAGGTCTTCTCATAGCGATCATGCTGCCCTAAGAGTTACATGGTTAGCTCTTGTGCACGATGTTTAACCGCCCGCGCACCCGAGGCCTGCTAAACATCGGGCATACCGACTTAAGAACTGTGCGGAACCTGTTGCGCTTGATGTTTAGCATTTTAAGTCTGCTAAAGCAAGGTGGAACCTGTTAAACATTGAGCTGCGGTGCGCCGCGGCTGCTTCGCGGTCGGTGTTCCTATTGGCGCGCAGTCGGCTAAACATCGGATAAATGCCATTTTATTGAATTTTTTTTTTTTTTTGAATAAAAACAACATAATTACTTCAATTTTATCGATAAAACATCTAAGACACAAAATTTGTCTTGGAATTACTCCTTTTCGCACCAATCGATTTCGCTTAGCTGGTCTACGCATATCAGCGCTGGCTTAGGGGCGTCATTGTGGCTTAATGGTTAAGTGCTCGCTTGTCAATCTTCAGACGCGGGTTCGGACCCCCTTAGGTTCATTTTGTTTTTCTCTCATAAAATTAAACTTGCTGACATTTTTAAACACTCCAATTTCAATTTTTTGTTTTTTTTCATTAATTCCCACCTTATTGACGTACTCCTTGAGTCCGTGCACGCCGTAGAGTCCCATGACGAACCAAGTCTTGAGCGCTTTGAAGCGTCTGCTCTGATTCACTCCCCAGTCCTTCAACTCCATAACCTCCGTCACCCTCTGCTTGTTCGTAGCCGAAAACGCCTTCATGTGAAGTTTCCTGTCGCGGCAGAAGAAGACCGTAGCATTGGCCGAGTGGAGAAGCGCCCTGTGCATGCAACTGCTGATCGAGTTAACCTGGTCCAATCCCTGGCTAAAGTGATTTTCAAAGTCTTCAGGAGCTTCAGAATCCCTACCACATAGTGCGATGCTTCGGATCGATCCAGAACATTCCCGCGTAGGCGGCATCCACGTGGATGTAGAGGTCGTACTTCTTGGCGACCGGATAGATAGACTCCAGAATGTCGCAGGCGGCAGTGGAATCCGTGCCCAGAGTCACGTGAACGTAGGTTGGCACCAGACCTCGCTTCAGATCCTTAAAATGAGATTTCATTTTGAAATTTGAAATCGCATACCTTCAAGATTTCAGCTTCTATCTGTTCCCCAGTCACACCCCACTCGTTCTGTTGCTCAGCTTGGATAAACCTACACCGGACCAGGGCCATCTTGCATCCTTTCTCCATAGCTTTGTGAGACTGAAAAAAATAATTGGGCTTTCAGTAAAAATGGAGCGTTTAGCTCTTGGGGCCACAGGCTGAAGGCTTGGCGTGAGTATGGGCAGTCTTCACGGCAGATGACAATCAGGCCAATGGCTCAGTGGTTAAAGCTGCGGACTGCGGTTGTGGAGGTGGTTGGTTCGACTCCCTCTAGCTAATTTTTCTTTTGCAAACATCCGTGTAATCAAACTCTTTACGGGAAACGTGATATTCTTCTCTTTGGTGTTTGAAAATTGCCAATCTCATAAATTCAGCAGAAATCGGAAAAATTTTGACTTTATCTGCCAAGTACATATTGTTCTATGCAAACGTGAAAACGTGTGCCCGTGTGCTAGAACATTCCTAGGTTCGAATGTGAAATTCATAGTATAGTGTCACAAATAAAGGAGGCTATAAACCCTATTGACACACTAAACTACCTTAGGGGTATGGTATGCCATATTTCCTACTCCCTATTGACATACCCTATCACATGAACTGTTCTCTATTTTCTCCACTTCCTATTGACTTACTCATAGGAATCTATACTGACAGACATGTGTTGTGTAATTACGGTTGCGCTATATTCGTTTCAATCCCCATTGACATACCCTATCACAGGGTTTCCTATTGGCAGCCATATTACTCCACGTCGTACTGGCATACCCTCATAGTCATATCTATTGAGAGAATCACCAATTGTGCGGACAGGGTATGACCTCTATTTCTTCCTACTCCCAATGACATACCCTATCACATGCCCCCTATTGACACAGTTGCCTTGCGGTTAGGGGATATTCCATGTTTCTTCCACTTCATCTTGACATACTCACAATAGTCTATACTGACAAATGGCAGTTGTCGTGTGGTTAGGCTATGCCCTTTATTTCCAACTCCTTACTGACGTACCCTATCACAGGGATCCATACTGGCACGAAAAACTATCGTGAGGATAGGGTATACTCTCAATTTCCTCTGCTCCCTATCGACATACCCTACCCATGGTTCTCTTTCGTCACATTTCGTACACTTTATGCGGATGGGGTATGCGCTCAATTTACTCCCTATTGACATACACTATCTCAGGGGTCCTTTCCACATAGTTAACTACCGTATGCTTTTAGTTAGTGTATGGGCTGTTTTGACAAGGGCATGTGTGCCCGTAATACCCTGACACCTTGTACATCTGTTCATGCCAGTAGGGCAGTTACTATATGCTTTCCTCCACTTCCTATTGACATAGCTTATCACAAGTATTGACAAAAATTGCTCTCAAATTCAACTATCGTGCAGATAGGGTATGCTCTCAACTTCCTACACTCTCTATTGCCATACACTGTCATATTCATATTGACACAGTTAGCTGCGAATAGAGAATGACCTGTTTTTGACGTGCGCACGTGTGTTCGTGATATTGTGACCCCTTCTACTCACATCCCTACTCGTATAGTAGACCAGTTTGCTGCAGTGCTTATGAATAGCCTCCAGATCCACAATCATCGAATCAGTCCTTCCACCCTCCTGCTGAATGAGCTGGGAGATTTTCCACTGCCTAGCGACGAGAATGGAACTGTAGACTGCTTCAGAATTCGTTTCGAAGTAGCAGCCACCGCCCACACTTTCATTCAGGTCCTTCTGAAAATGATTATACTAGCTGTGACCAACTTTTGCATTACCTGGTAGAGATAGGCCTCTGGAATACCGAGAGCCCTGCCTATCCAGTTGACCATCGCCATTTCCATCTCATTCACAGCGGGACAGGACTCCCAACTGAAGCTCAGTACGCCGAGGGAGGAGGCAAGCAGTTCGGCCAGCATGTCTGGGTAGGACCTCCCAGTGGAACCGAAGGCGTGGAAGTTGGGATGCTGCCAATGGGTAAGCGAATTCATCACTTCCTTGCTGAAGAACTTGAACATCTCTTGGAAGTCAGCGGGCTTCTCTGGTGCATCAGGAGAGATCAACTTGAACAGGTGGCCGGGAATCTCTTCTGAAGACAGAGTGTTAGCTTCCAAAGATTTGGGAGGGTACTCGTGAGGACTGGGTACTGGGTAGGATCGTCGTAGTAATCGATAACCAGGCGGGAGATTTTGGAGAGGTAGTAGTCGAATTCGGTCGCTGTTACAGGTTCAACGAGCTTCTGAAAAGAGATGTCTCGCTGTGTCTGTGTCTGTGTTTGTCTCTGTCTCTGTCCCTGTCTCTTTCTCTGTCTCTCTCTCTCCCTCTCTCTAACTCACACTTGTCATCGACCTCTCCGGCGGCGGTTCCCTTTCCTCTGTCTTCAGTGTCAGCTTATCCGACCTCATCGGACCACCCTCTCCATTCTTGTCCTCCTCCTTGGGAGGTGACTTGACCGGACCTTCCGTGACAACTTCCTTTGATCTCATAGGCAAAGGAGACAATCCTTTCTTAGGTTTGTAGCCTTGATCGCTCCTCTGACAGTTTATCTCCTTGGGCAGCGTCTTTTCCGATTCCGATTTAAGCGTTTCTGGTTCAGGGAGGCGGATACTGACTTTTTCCGATTGGGTGGTGGAGGATTTTCCCTCTTCGGCGTTTTTCTTGTTCCTGAAATAGAGAGAGACATATAGAGACCTTTGACCTGAGACATGACAGACAGATTGATTGATTGATTGAGTGAGTGAGTGAGTGAGTGAGTGGGTGAGTGAGTGAGTGAGTGAGTGAGTGAGTGAGTGAGTGAGTGAGTGAGTGAGTGAGTGAGTGAGTGAGTGAGTGAGTCAGTGAGTCAGTGAGTCAGTGAGTCAGTGAAAGAAAGACTCACTCCTTGATCTTTTTCAGATGCATGCACACGATTGCACCAGCCACAACGATGATCAGAATCGGCACAAAGATGAGCAGAACCAGGCCCCAAATCGGCATCAGAAGTCCTGTCCTCTCTTCTTCCTTCACTATTGTGCCTTCGGGCACGTACTTCTTTCCCTTATCTGCCTTTTCGTCCACCTTCTGAGCCATCAAGCCCCAGTTGAAGTGAGGCACGTCGGGATTCATAAGAGTTGCCTTCTTTTGACCAGTTCCACAGGTGGAATCACTCCTGAAGACTTGTTTGTCTTCGTTTAGAAGCTACACTCACGACAGGATCAACTTGTCTCCTTGGTCCTTTTTGGTCACCTCCAGCAGGTCCTGGCACGAAGAGAAGGCGGCGTCGTGGAGATGAACATTGAACTTGGTGGCCAGGTGTTTCACAGCTTCGGAGACTCGGGTAACATTGTGGGTGTAGATGGTCAACGGACGGAAGGTGGCCGTGTGGCCGCCGGGGAGGAAGAGGAGACAGAAGAAGAAGAGGATGACCATCGACCGCGCGGGAGGGATAGAGGAGATGGAATGAGGGAGGGAGAGAGAGACTGGGGAAGGGAGGCTAACGGACGGACGGAGGCGTAGCGCAACGGGCGGATAATTAGAATACCAAACCCCTTCGTGGAAAGGAAAATGAGAAACATACTCATTTGGCAGTGAAAGAATGCAAAGCCTGGCGTAAGCTGCTTGTCGATGTTATCCATTGACGGGCTGGCCCGGGTATGAAAAATATACTTTAAATTTTGTATAAATCGGTACAATAAATTTTAAAATGATATAAATAGCCTAATAGTGTTTGTTACTAACATATTACTAGTCAATATTATTTGTACAAAAATAATGTCACCGACCGGGATCGAACCCTGGTCGTGTGGGTGGCAGTCTGACTGGGTGGTCCAGGGTAAACGGGCCGACCAAAATCAAATGTCTCGGTGCGTTCCGAAATTTTGGTCGGCCCCACCCTTTCGGCCCGTTCACCCCGGACCACCCAGTCAGACTGCCACCCACACGACCAGGGTTCGATCCCGGTCGGTGACATTCTTTTTTGTACAACTAATATTGACTTATATGTTAGTAAAAAAAACATTATTAAGTAATTTAAAGCAGTTTAAAAAATTATTGTTCCTATTTATTCAAAATTATATTCATTTTTTTTTTACCCGGGCCGTCCCAAAAAAAATCCCTCGGACCAGCATTTGAGAACCCCGGGCGTGAGGTGCTTGTGGTACGTACGTAATTCGGCGTTTAGCCGAAATTGTTGACAAAAAATAAAATGGGGCTCAAGTTGCCTCACTTGGGGGGCTTTCGTGTCGAGCCCCCAAAAACTGTCTATCCAGCCATGGCCCATCCACTTGGCGACTCGGATCAATCGATCCCATCAAAAACTGAATTAGTTGTGTCCCTTTTCAAGCCCTTTTCCTAATTTTGGACATATACTACCAATTCCCTGAGTGTGCGTATTCAACACACTCGCAGGTTTAGCCAAATCGCCAACAGCTACCATTCGTGGCGGGAATCGTTTCCTATTAGGCTCTTTTCATGGCAAAATGCCGCACCCGTATAAGAAAAAAATCTCATTTATCAATTTGTGGGCACTCTCTGGGACCCGTTACTGGTATCAAATGAGCAATGTGGCGAATCAGACGACTTCCTTGAGCAGTTCCTTGCGTTTGTTCTCGATCAGCTGCAGCGCGCGTGTCTCCATCGCCTTCTTCAGTTCCAGGAGCTTCTGTCGCGTGTCGCGCACCTCGTCCGGCTTCAGCGACTCCGAACCACACTTCTTGTCGTACTGGGCGAAGATCTGGAAATGAATTCATACGAATGGGAATAATGCGTTTCTATATACTCATTGTCGTCTATTGGGGAGTGGGGTGGGCTGATGCGTAAGTTACCATTTTCAAATAAACGCCGAATTACGTAGGTACTTTACGCTATGCCTTCGCAATGAGACCCTGCTCCCAAAAAAAAACCTTCCTGCTAGTTTTCTGTCCGCATCGAAAATACCGGCTGCTAAGCATCGGAGAACAATTGAATTTTAGACTCTAGCGATTTGCGCATTTTTTGGATTCTCAAAATTCATCCTGTAAAAGAAATATACATAAAACTTCATATATTACCGGAGAAACTTTTGTGTTGTTCAGGAAAAATGCCTCCGGAAATTTATATTATTAGCTAATCCTTCGTGTTTTCAAAGACTATTTTCATCTAAAAATGGCGGAGAACTAGATCGGGAAAACTTTGTGCCTGAGAGAAGTCGGGTCTCGTAGCGAGCAAAGGCGGCGGGAGCTACGGCACAAATTGGCCAAAAATTAATTATGGGCGCACGTTTCAAACAAGCATGCGGAGAACGGCATGAAACGTTGCCAGACTTTTCCAGACGGGAATCGTTAAACACCGGTCGCACAAAAAGTTTCCCACGGCCTTTCTGGACGGGAAGTAGGCGGTAATGAAAACGTCGGCCGAGCCGCGACGCAGCCAATTGAAATCGAAAACAATTGAAATCGCAGAAATGGACGGCTATTTCTTTATTTCACGGTTAAAACAAGTCTAATACAGCAAAGAAAAGTGGCAACCCGAGTAATATATTCATTTCATGAGAAAAATCGAACAAAATCACGATATTTGTAGGGTTTGAATAGTTCTACCCTTGCTTTTGCCTTGAAAAGAGCACACATGCTTTAAAAGTGTAAATACATACCAAAGAAAGTGTAAACACAAGGATCAGTGCCATTATAACCTAAATAGGGTCCCTTGGGTAAGAAAAAGACCTTATTTATCTAATTTTTCGCTTTTTTGCGGTATATTTCGTTAAAATTACGACTCTTATTTAATTTTCTTAATGAAATACCAAAAAAATGTGGCGAAAATATGAAAAAATACACAATTTACAACAATCATCTTTCCCATGTCGACAGCATCATATTGAGCGACCGTAATCCCCGCAGGGGGAAAATTTTGAATTCCCGCCAATGGTCCGTCGCCGGTACGCAATGACGGTGAACTTCCCAAATTGCGTAAAGCAGAAAGGTCGTGTTCCGCTTCGGCCAGCTGTGTTTTATCATTTTTCAACCTCACACTGAACCAGTCGGCTGGCACCCAGCCTTGCAACAAATTCTATTTTAATTTTTGTATAATATACAGTATAATTATCAAAACCCACATCGTTGAGAGCCTTTTTGTACTCGTTGAGAATCTTTCCCTTGGCGTCGTTAGCCAGCTGTTCCCGTCGTTCACGGGTCATCCTCGGCGTCTGGATGTAGAGAACGACTCCCTCTTGCTGGGGATTCAATCCCAGCGCCGATTTCTGAAATTCCACTTGTAAGGTTATAAACTACTTCACTATGGACAGAAATCATCAAAATCCTACCTGAAGAGCCAGTTTCGCCCATTTGATTGCGCTCGGGTTGTCGGCGAAGTTGATCATCACCATGTGGGGGTTTTTCAGAGTCACGCGGCCCAGAAATGACATTCGGTGCTCCTAAAAATAAAAAATTCTTTAGAAAATCAATAAACCCACATCTCCCTTCTCCAATTTGACGATGATATCCTCGTAAATCCTTAAATCGACCTAAAAAGAACCAAATTGCTCGATTTTTCGACTAAATACACTAAAAATGCCACAAATCACAAACCTGAAGGGAGAAGTGCTTGGCGAGTTCGTCTCCGAGAATCTGTTCAACCTCATTCATCTGTTTCAGTGCTCCCTGGACGTAGGGATTCGTTGTCGACGTGGCCGAGGCTGAATGCAGCACCTGGGAAGTCTGAAAATAGCCCCGAATTGAAAATATTCGATAAAAAAACCAACCTTCTTTTGTTTTTCGTTCTTCTTCACCTTGAAAACGGCGGCAGACGTGTGGAAATCGCCCCGGGGCAGGAGGGGACCGGCTGAGGAGAGACGGGCCAGCGAACCCAAACGAACACGTAGCGTATTCATCTAAAATTATGAACTATAATTATAGAAAATTGAAAATAAAAAATAATAATTTTTAAAATTGACAGAAACGTAGAAAAAACACAAAACAAACAAAAAGAAACACAAAAACAGAAAAATTGCCGTCTGCCGCACGCTTTTTACTCGTATTGAGCATAATTCGTGCCAGGACATGTTTTCCGGTACATTATAGACAAGATTTATAAAAATGTGAACTAATGTATTAATTACTTCAAAATACTACTGATTTTTAATCGATAGTTTTTTAAAACTACTTTATCACCATTATTCAACAAAATATCTTCAATAAAAACCAGGAGAAAGGTTTTTGATAAGGTAGTCGAGTGCCTCCGCATCGGTTTCTTCTTGAAGAAATGCTTCTTTAAAATTTTCAGGTGCAGGATTTGCACAAAGAAATTTCCATACATGATCAAAAAGCTTGCTCCTGTCATCGCTGTCTACGTAATTAATTTCCAAATAACCCTATAATTAAAAATTACACTTTCAAATGAAGAATATCATACCTTCAAATCTTCAAAAACGAACGCAAAACCTCCGTCGATCGTGATTTTGTAGAATTGTATCTGTAATAGTTGGCTATTTAATCATTTAAACTTCAATGTCTTACATTTGGAAACTTATCCAGGACGGATTGTTTAATCCTGCATTTGTAAATAGGAGCAAATTCTTCAGGGAAAACCGCATTTTTCTTTAAAGGGCTCGTAAGGGGCCTTTTCAGAATCGTATGCTAATGAAGACTTGGCAAGCATTTTGCGCACGGCCGTTGTCTGGAGCGGTGTTGGGGAAAATGATTTCAATTGAAATGGGCCAATTTGCATACGGTTCATTTCCAATCTGAAAAGGCCCCTTACGGGCCCTTTAAATAACAACTGAAAAATTGTAGGCTCAGCTTTCTCAGTATTGCACGATTTTCTTTTCTGATCTGAAAACGAATTTTTAAAAACAAGGTTATCAGAGAGACAGAGAGAGAGAGAGAAACAGAGAGACAGAGAGACAGAGAGACAGAGAGACAGAGAGAGAGAGAGAGAGACAGAGAGACAGAGAGACAGAGACAGAGACAGAGAGACAGAGACAGAGACAGAGAGACAGAGACAGAGACAGAGAGACAGAGACAGAGACAGAGACAGAGACAGAGACAGAGACAGAGACAGAGACAGAGACAGAGACAGAGACAGAGACAGAGACAGAGACAGAGACAGAGACAGAGACAGAGACAGAGACAGAGACAGAGACAGAGACAGAGACAGAGACAGAGACAGAGACAGAGACAGAGACAGAGACAGAGACAGAGAGAAAGACTTCCTCTCTCTCTCTCTCTCTCTCTCTCTCTCTCTCTCTTCAATAATACCCACCGTCAGACCTGCTCTCAAAAAGTCTTCAAACATCTGTCGATTAAAAGGTATGTCATCGTCCAATGTGCGGCCATCGTAGTGATCAATAGTCAAATGTCTCAATTTCGAAAATAGGGGAGAATAATCGGCAAATGGAATTTCAGGTGCACGTCTGATGGTTGAAAGGCTGCAAAAATCCTTAAAAAAAAACGACTATAGCTGCCAAGAAACGCGAAACCTTAATGTCGTATCCTTGTAATTTTGCCATTGAGAGTTTGTCATCGTAGTTGCACATATGAGAGAAGCGAATGGACGAGAGAACCTCATTTGTACATTCAACTTGCACCACCAGCCAGTTCACTTGAAGGCGGAGCTTTTGGAGCAAAGGAACTGTTTTTGCTTTCAGAACTTCGGCTTCATTTATCTCTTCAGGTACAGGAATGTGATTACCGTATACCTAAATTACATATAGAAATAGCCTATTTCTATATACGCCCAATAGCAGTAAAAATTATTATTCTGAACAAGGCAATAATGGAAATTGCGTTTCTTTATTCTAAAATTATAGAAAAACGCTTCATTTATTTAAATAATTAACTCTCCTGAGTGATTATTTTGTCTGTATTTGAAGGGAACTGAAATCTTGCTCACTAGGGAAGGCCATGAACATGACCGTGGAGTTTTCCAACGAGCTATATACCATTCACTAGAGAATTTAATGGAGAATCGAATGGTTAAGTTTAAAATTGCCCAATGGACCTGACATTCGAGAACGGACGAATTTTCTCCCCCAGCGTCCCTTCCCTCAAAGAAAAGCCGGTGCCGCGCCGTAATCAAATGTGGCAGCGTGGCGCAGCGGCAACCGCCTAGCCTTATAAGCAGAAGGTCTCTAGTTCAGTTCCCCGATGATAAATTCTTTTTGCTTTTTGTATTTTATGACACCTTGTCAGAGTCGAGAAGTCCAGGGACATGGATTTTTTTTTTTTGAAAATTGTATTGTCTGGAAAGTTGCCGTGGATCTTTATGATCCAAAAATGAAGTTCTGGCAATGTCCGTTGTTTTACCATGGATCAAAAGTTTAGTTGCGCCAAAAAGTTTTCAAAAAAACAAATTTCAAAAAAAAAAATCCATGTCCCTGGACTTCTCGACTCTGACAAGGTGTCATAAAATACAAAAAGCAAAAAGAATGTATCATCGGGGAACTGAAGCCCAAAGCCCAAGGTCAGCGAAAAAAGCTAACAAAAAAGCAGTTGCCGCAGAACACATTTATCGATTAGAATTCCGGCTGTGACCGGAAGACGATAATAAAAACAAAATATAAAAAATACCCCTCCCCACTTCGTGACCATTTAAGCTAACTGAGCCGCATATCTATGCGGCCGAGGGCCCCGCCCACTCACTTTATGGTGATGTTAATTTAAACATTAAAAATGGTCGATGGACTAGGCTTTTTCGATTTTAATTCCTATTTTTTCTGATAATCTGTCTCTTCTCTTGTATATTAACCACCTCCGTTCTTAACCACTCAAGTTACTTTCGCAAAGTTAAAAGCACTATTTTCTTTTTCGTTCAATTTTCAGTTCTTGTTGAAATAGGTGCTGATGTGTGTGCAAACATTAGGTGGAAAAAGTAAGCATGGTGGGAATTGTGATTTGGGGCACATGTTTATTTTCAGAATTTTAGGAAAAGCTGGAAAACACAATACATGAACTTTCCCATAGCTGCGTTTAGAGGTTATAATCAGTCTTCAACTTGAAAACTAGAGCAAACATTTTTGGCTCCTTTTACCGGTGCGGCTCATTTTCAGCATTTTGAGTAAATATCTCGCCGCTAAATGATTTTTTGGCATTTTTTCTTGAAGCGCTTCTAATAGTGAAGTTCCCGCGCGATCCAGAAAATGGTCTCTATCTGCGTGATTTGCACGGTCAATAGCTCATTAGATGCGCAGGTTAATTGAAAAACCATCCATTGCCGATAAAGTAAGCGTTATTTCATCTTTTCCTGTGTTTTGATTTCTAACCCACTCACTTCCGCCCACTGGGAAACAAATTCAATTCCATTATGACATATTTGTTGTTGATGACTCGGCAATGAGGTTCAAACCCGCAGACTGTGAGAGTTTCTGACCGAGGGAAATGGAATTTTCTCATTTCCTTCGTGGTGTTTCAAAACCAATGGCTCACTCTATAACAATAAATATTGATCTCCATCTCTCTCTCACTCACTCACTCACTCACTCACTCACTCACTCACTTTTGCTACCTCTCACTTTTCTGTTGCTACCTCTAATTACTCAAATGTTTGCAAAATCACATGTTTACCATGTGGTGTAGTAAGTGGCACCTTCCCACAGCCATGCGTAAATTGCACTGCAAGGTTATTTCAGAAAACGTGCCTCAGATGACTGAACGGGACGCCTACCTCCAAAATATTACATGTAGCTATGGATCAGATTTTACTGCACTGGATATACTACGTCATTTTTACAACCTCTTGTATGCTGTGCCGTCTACTTTTCTGTATTACATAGTTTTGGTCAGCATCCGTCGAGCGGGGAAATATTTTTGCGCTGTTTTTGTACATTTGTCTC